>OZ014480.1:6336027-6524027 GCA_963965965.1 Trididemnum nubilum
GTTGTAATAACCCATGAGCCAAAAAGCAATAGGTTGCTTACAAAACCAATTTAAATTTGTTAAGCTTGAGTTGCGACGTATTTCAAATGTTAAAATCGGGACTTTTATTACTTCAAAAATATAACATCCGAAACGTTATGATATGACCAGTTCTAAGTTCCAGGTTTAGAAAAAGACATTACTTTCATTACCTATAACTGGATGATGCAGCCATCGATACACCCTGGTTGCGTCTTTCTTCAGTATTGTCGCTGGTGGTCATCGGTTCACCTCCAGATCCTCGTTCTTCAACACACACTTCTGGAGCAAATTCCTTTAACAAATAACACCGCATCAACACAACTTACTTAAAACATACCGGTACAGAACATGATGCCAAAAAATAAAAAACGATATGCCAAGTGTAGTCACACAAAAATGTGAACTCTCCCATGTCGTTTGGCAAACTTAAAGAACAACTTTAATGAAACAGTCTCGCTTTATTTTATACTGCAAAAAAAAAGAATTTTCCGGAAAACCAGAAGTTCCAAAACAAACAACATCGACTTATTGTTGCACAAGCCAATTTTCAAAAGAAAGTTTTTGGCTATTTGTTAAGCAAAGAATGTACAAAAATGTGCAGCAACACACTTATTATGGACAGATAGCTCAGCTGATATGCAGTGCAAGTAGGCTATTAGTACTGTGATTTTATGAATCAAAATTCATACACAGTTGCAATTTACCATAAGTAACCACTGACACATATAGAAAGACCAATAAAATAGCATCAGTATATAACTATTTCAACCGTAAAGTAACCACAGCAGTCAGCAAAGCCTGGCAAAGTTGCCATGACAGATTATTTCGCTAAAACATCAAACATGTGTTCCTAAAACGGTTCTTATACAACTTGGAGTGATAGACAACGGTAGTGGTGACTCAAAAACCAAAAGGTTCCTTCCCGTCTCCTGTGAGTTGACTTATAAAACAGAATCTGCATAAAACCACCCTATATAAATGATGCTACTCCATCTATCTGTGAAAGTGCCAATAAATAATAAATAAAAACGCAATTATTTGTACGTTTAAAGATTAAAAATAAACAAAAATTAAAAATAAACTTACTTTATGTTTAAGGTTGCTCAGAATATGGATTGTGGTTCGATTTAAAGCAAGCACAGCTGAAGCATCAAAAACATATGTTCGGTTCACTTTTGGTTCTCTTAGAACTTTAGTGCCTTCAACAGTACTCAAAAAAGTGAATTCGAATTTACATTTATCAGCAGTTTCGAAACAACCTTGAAAGAGATCATGCATTTCTTGTTTTATATCATTTTCATCCCATGCTGTATTTATATTGACTTTTGCAATTAAGTTGTTTCGTGCCAATTTTTCCTTTATTTTTCCTCTGGGAAATTTGACTAATCCCGTAATCTCATCCGCCAATTGAAAAGGAAGGCAAACAATTGTCCATACTACAGTTTTGTGTTTTATTTTCTTTGTACGACCACCTTTAATCGAATAGGGCGTAAATCTATGCCCTGTAAAAGAAACTCTTCTGGAAAAAAATGGACCCTAAAAAGCAATAACAAATACAGTTTAAGCAATAACAAATCCATTTTAACAAAAATTGTGTATCGTACAATATACCTGTTTTGCTCCTTTAATACCGGTACCGGTATCTAAAATTCATGTTGATATTTCCATTTCAAAATCATTAGAATTGAGGTACAAATCTTAAAATTATGAGTTCGCACTGCACTACTACACGCACTTTGCAATTCTAAAGTTCAAAAACACAATTTTTGCTTGAATAAGTCCTTCCTAAAATTTTTACTGTACTGTAGCTTTAAGTACCGATAACAAGTATTGTCAATTCTTTCAATATTGGCCTAATTAATTTTGAAAAGAAAGCAAGAGATAAACTGATCCTTTGACATACCGTTTGAAAATCATCCATGTCGTCGTCCACAATGCTTTGTAGTGTTTGAGCAGCAACAGTCTGTAACAAATTAAGTGATAAAATAATTTTGGCAAAAAGGTATAAATCTTCAAATACCATTATGGTAGATATCAGCAAAATCCTAAATCCTTTGAATCTTTTTTGGTAAAAGCTTAAACTTTTTCGACGCATTTTCAACATGGCCCTCTTCAGAATGCTTATCAGTTATCAGATCCTCCACATTTTCAACACGGCCCTCTTCAGAATGCTTGTCAGTTATCAGAATCATCCTCAATTTGCAAAGCAATTAAGCGCAATAATTAAAACACCATTTAATATTAAAACTTTGGTGTATTTTACCACTGCTAAAACTAGAACATATTTTAATTTGGAATGCAAAACTCCATTTGCTCTCATGTCAAATGTGGTTTACAAATTTGAACGTTCAGGTGATAGGAGTCTGTCATACATTGGTATGACAAATTGTCACATTTTGAACAGAGCAGAGGAGCATTTGCATTTCAAAACAGCCGTGAAACAATACATTGATTCTTGTGCAAACTGTAAAATTACCAATTTTGAGTGTAAATTTGTTTTAAATTATTTAAAAAATGCCACAACGACTATGCAACTAAAATCCAGAAAGCACAGTTAATAAAAAAGCTCATGTAAATAAAAAATCTTTGCAAATTACTGTAATTATTCGTAAAGCTTTGTAATTATTTGCATATAAAGTTTTGTAATTATTTGTAAAGCACTGTAAATAAAAAATGTTTGATTGTTAAGCAGATGGTAAACTTTTAAACAGATGAAGATTCGTGCAAAATATAGCGTCACTTGTCGCTTTCTCATGATAGGAGGATAAATACGCAAAAATATTTTATGACTGATAATAGACAGTGCCAAGTAGAAATGACTCTGCAAAACTAACCAGCAGGCCTAATACAATGTTACCAAGTCAAGTACCAATATCATATGCAATTCTAAAATACTGAACTATAAGAACAGATTTAAAGATAAAGTTATTCACAGTACAACTTACTGATGGTGTTGCTGGCTCACTACTCTTGTTTTCAACAACTGCATTAAAAACAGCTGAAGCTGCATCTTTAAATGCAGCTTCAATAGCATTTTTTAAATCATTTTCTTTAGGCCTACTCATTATTTTATGGTAAATCTGAAATCAGCAACAAACTAAACAATGCACTCAGATTTTCCAAATATGATAATGCTTCCAAATATGGTATCTCCAAGTGCGTAGGAGATGGGGGTTCGGGGGCACCAACCCCCCCCCCCCCGTTTGATTTTAAGATGTCGATCATACGTCAAAATTTCAGGCAATTTTAGATTTTTGGGGCAATTTTGCTTGACACTTATTTTTTAAATCAATATCGGGCTGCTGGCTATTTCATTTTAGTTGGTCAATAGGCTAGCATAGTCTAGTTAATAGCCTAATTTTTCAGCAATTTTTCTACATCTGTAAGTGTCGTGTCATATTATACCTTCATAGGGCAGTAAATTTGGGGCCAATTTCTTATTTTTTGGGCAGCTTTGCTCAGTAATTACATTTTTATGTAGTCAGTTCTGGCAATTTCACTGCTGTGGTCAAACAGTTTTTTTACTTTCTAGGCTATTTTTGCTGCACCAGTAAGGGGCGTGTCATGGCCAATCTTAATTAAATGGTAAATTTTTAAGCATTTTATTTTTTGAGCAGTTTTGTTCAGCATTTATTCATCATATTTTTCATACCTATGAGGCTACTTAGTGATGGTTAATTAACTTTTGTGATCAAATAATTTACTAGGCTATTTATGATTTGCCACAAGTCAAGTGTCATTAGTGAATGTGCAGTGAAATTTTGGACAATTTCATATTTTTGAAGAGATTTGCCACAAAATTGTGTCATATTTTTATTGTTGGTGGCTTTTTTTCTTTTTAGTTTTGTGGTAAACTGTCAAGTAGGCCTGCTATTTAGTCCATCTTGCCATACACATATCTTTGAGAATTGCAAACTAAATTTTTGCACAATTTAGCTCAGGCTTTTAATTATATGTTTTATAGTCAGTGCTGGTTTCTTTTCGGTTTTCAGCTTTGTGGTCAAATAGTTTTCTAGTCCATTGTGCTGTAAGTGTCATCAAAGAAATAATGTCAGTTAACTGGTTAATTATTGATCCATGATTCAAATTGGCTACACAGACTTAATGAACTTCAATGAGCCAACATTAATGTCACAGTAAAATTTTGGGCAATTTTGTACATCTCTAGTAATTTTGCCTAACATACCACATGTCTTAATGACATAACAACTTATTGACCAAATTCAGAATTGGCAGATTGACCAGTTACTTTGCAGGTGTAATCAAATAGGTTTTTAGTTAATGTTTTGTGAAGTTTCTTTTCATTGGCTAGCCTACCAATTCAGCTATTTTTGTTGTTTGTGCAGACTTGCACTATCCTGAAAACTTATTTTGACAGAACCAAGTACAATATTTTTCTAAGTCAACTTATCATAGCATGAGCATTATTCATTTTTCGAATGAACAGCAATCACTGACCAAATGACTTGTGAAGTGGTTGCCAGCTGTATCACATTTCTTTTTGAGTTTAGGTAGGTAAAATAATTAAGTTTGATAGTGTTTTTAACGTTTGTTTAAGTAGATATTTTTCTTTGGAAGACTTATTATGCACAGCTTCTCATAATGTTAGCTGTATTTATTTGTGTCACAAAACCGACTATTACAGATTTTGTGTCAGATCTGTTTGTCAGATTGTGAGCAATTTTGCTTTTTATGTGAATAATCACTGACTAAGTTACTTTCATGATAGACCAAAATAATGGCAGTATTAACAGTAATTAAGTTGCAAATAATGATACACAGTTGTCGCTGATGTTTTTTATTCTTTGTCTTTTATGATTTTTTCAATTGTATTTTTACTTTGCATCCTTTTAACCATTTTAAATGCTGCTGGAAAAGTTGTCCAAATTTTACATAATGGTGAAATACATTTTGACCCTTGTTTAAAACAATAATGCCTTTATAAACATTTAGTTCAACTACTGTAGCTACAGTAGAAAATTTTAAATAAAGTCAAGCACTGGACATGGCGTAAAGCTAACTTAGTCCAAGTGCATTTAAGTACAAGAAAGCTGTTTAAAGGTGAACAGAAAAATGAGTATAAACTTATGTTAGCCATATCACTTGTTCAGTTGTCTTCATAAGATACAATATCTGATAGTTGTCAAGATGTAAAATTTTAAGGAAAGTTTTATCTCATTCAAAAAAAAAACACAAGTGAAGTTACCAGCATAAAATTTAGCTTGTTGGGACAAAGCTAGTACTGTTGTCATGTATTTTACACTAGACAGGTGATGAGTTCAGATATTTTTAAAAGTCCTTTGAGTTCAGATGCTTTATAATAATTTAGACCTGAAAATATTGCTAGTTATAGTTACGAGTTAGCCTGAATAATGTTGCTGTAACTACTTGTTTCACAGATTTTTTGTTAGATAGCCTACTTTGAGTAGGCTAGAGACTTAATGTGCGAGCTGATTGAGGAAAACAATTTTGCTTTGGCACTTACAGTTTTTGTAAATTTATGTTTTGGACTGTCACCAGTTAAAATTGTTTATTTGCAGTATAATCAACTGAAGTGAAGTTTTAGGTTATAATCTTGGTTTTAGGGTATAATCATAATTAAATTTAGTGAAGTAATTGAACTAAAAGATAATACATAAAAGTCTTTCTGCAAAAATACAATTGTTGTTGAAATATTTAAGTAAATCATCAGCCTAAAAAGGTAGGCAAATCTAAATTGTCAAGTTAATTTTCAGGAAAGTGCATTGTTTAGATCTTGGTGAGTTAAGCACTGATTTGATTTTGTTTGTGACAGTAGTTCAATTAAATTGTACATGTACATTGGCTACCAAATTGCCAAATGACTACAGTAGGCTAGCGTTCCTAAACACATTTTTGTTAGTCGGCTAACTGCATAGCAAGTAAGTTTAATTCAGGTTTTTTCAAAAAAAGGCAGATGATCAACTTATTTTTCGGGCAAAATTGAATTTATCAAGTCGTTTTTTGGGCAAAAGTTTGGTGCCGCCCCCAAATCATTTTGAGCTCCCACGCCCATGAGTATCTCCATTATTGTCGGTAGACTAGCCTACCGGCAGCATATCGAAATAATTGCGTCAATAGCCTACTGTCAAAGCTGCTGAAGTTTATTATTACCAAACCTTCGTAAGTCGTTGTGTGCAGACGTGGATTTTTAGCTCCGCAAGACAGGAAAATTAAAGCAGAATTTTTGAGCAAAGAAAAGTTCTTTTTGGCAAAAAAACTTAACTAAAACCATTCCGAAAGTCTAGAGATTATTTTGGCAGAATTAAATAAAAAAGCGCTCAGTGGAATTGCATTAATTTCTAAAGAAAGTGAACGAAGATTCTAGCTTAAGTAAACGTCTCACACAGCTTCAGCAATAAGACGCCATTATAATTGTAACGTCATAAAATAACTTACAATCATCATGCCTGGTAAAAATAGAACTTCATTGAGGGAAATTCAAGTGGCTGATAAAAGCATTGAAGCTTCTTTACAATTACTGGTAGAAAAAGCTGTCAAATCGTTTAAAGAAGAGTGCAATAAAAAAATTGAGGATCTAAAAACCGAACTATTGGAGGTGAAGCGCAGTCAAGATTTTATTTCATCTAAGTATGATAAATTGAAAGATGAGTATTCTAAAGTTATAGAAAAGAATAAGAAACAAGATGCCGAAATCCAGAAGTTAAAAGCGGAATCAAATGAAATGAGTGCACAAGGTGCTAAAGAAGCATCTAAACTCGACGCACTCGAGCAATATGGTCGACGCCAAAACTTGGAAATAGTAGGCATTCCAGTTACCTCGAATGAAGATACCAATGCAATTGTGCAAGAAATTGCTGAATTATTGCAGGTAACAATTTCTTCTAAAGATATTTCTACTTCCCATCGCCTTCACACTAAGAGCAAGTCTAACCCTCCCCCTATAATTGTCCGCTTTGTTAATCGCGACGTTAGAAACAGGATTTATAATAACCGCAAAAATGCTCGCAATGCTGATTTCACAAAGCTTTCAATCAAAGGTGTGGAAAAAAATTTTATCAATGAAAATTTAACTTATCTTAAAAAGAAACTATTTTGGAAGTCTAAACAAAAAGCAAAGGAAGCTGGATTTAAGTTTTTTTGGACCATGAACGGTAATGTCTACGTAAGAAAATTAGAAGACGACAAGCCCATTCTAATCAAGAATGAACAAGACCTGGACCTTATTAAATGATTTTCATCTTAACTATAACCTATGACTTTTTTATGGTTATTCTGCATTGGTAGCCTTCAATTCTGATAGTACTGCTGCTGATGGCGTTTTTGACTCTTCAGATATCTTGAATGCTTGTGTAAGCTCGTTAACCCATAACTTTCATCCCTGTAAATACTATGAAATGGATAATCTCTCTTCCTTGCCATTTAATTCTAATTCCATTAGCATAATTCACATTAACATTCGTTCTCTACAAAAAAATTTTGATTCTTTGCAAGAATTTTTGTGTTTGCTTCCTACTATGCCAAAGATTATTTGTTTATCGGAATCCCGAATTAATCAAAAACCTTTAATTAATCTTGAGTTACCTAATTATAAACTTGAACATAGTGATTCACCCACACCTGCTGGAGGGGTTGCAGTTTATGTGTCAAATGAATTACGCATTGAAATTGTTTCGAAACTTAATATGAACATTGATGGATGCGAGAATATGTGGATAAAATTATGTCACTCGGATATTATTTTTGGGGTTATTTATCGGCACCCCAAGAGCAATGCTAAACTTTTTGTAGATGAACTGAATAAAACATTAGAACAACTCAAAACAACTAAAGTTTACTTAATCGGTGATATAAATATTAACCTATTCTCAATCAACAATGTTAAATATGCTAGTGATTATGGTAATATGCTTGCAAGTAATGGCTATTTTCCTCTTATAAGTCTTCCTACTCGCGTTAATGATGTGTCTTCTACTCTAATTGATCACCTCATTACTAATGATCACAAAAATTCTATTTTTCCTGGTATAATCAAAACTGATTTGACTGACCACTACCCTATATTTTGCTCTATTAATACATTTACCTTCTCCAACAAGCTAAACCAGCAAATGTATAAACGTGACTTATCAAATTTTACTGCGGAAAATTTTTGTGAAGATCTACATAAATCAATACTAAATTTTTTTCCTAAAGACAATGCAATTAATCCCAATAATTTAAATATGATATTTAATAATTTTATTAATATTGTCAAAACTGCAATTGACAATCTTGCACCACTAAAAAAACTTTCTCGGAGGCAACGCAAACTAAAACTCAAACCGTGGATCACTCGTGGACTATTAATCTCTATCAAGCACAAACAAAAGTTGTATTTATCTCACTTCATTAACGGAAACACAGAAAAAAGAAACTTTTACAAAAAATATGCTAATAAACTAAATAAAATCAAGTTTATTTCTAAACAAATGTATTATCAAGATGAGCTATATAAATCCAAAAACAATGCTTTTAAAACTTGGAAAGTCATTAAATCACTTCTTTCTTGCTCTCAAAATTCTTCAACTACACCTAATGAAATAAAATGCAATGGTAACTTAATTACGGGCTCAGAAACCATTTCTGAGTCATTCAATAGTTATTTTTCCGAAGTAGGTCTAGACTTATCCGCAAAATTTAACCAGCATGATACCACCAGTTACAAAAAGTTTCTACCAAAATTTAATTCTTCCTCACTTTTTATTCAGCCTACTTCTGAAACTGAAGTCATACAATTAATACATTCTCTAAAAAACAAAAATTCGTGTGGCCCTGATGAGATTTCAGCAAAATTTGTAATTTTAGCTGCTGATATCCTAGCTACTCCCCTTAAAATTCTATTTAATCACGCGTTTGAATTTGGCATATTTCCAGATTGCTTCAAAACTGCCAAAGTAATCCCGATTTACAAACAGGGTGATAAAACGGAAATGGGCAATTACCGTCCTATATCCATTCTTTCTACCTTCTCAAAAATTTTAGAAAAATTAATCTACAATAGAACCCAATCATTTTTAGAAAAACACTCTATCACCTTACCAACACAATATGGTTTTAGACCTGCTTATTCTACCTCACATGCAATGATTGACATTTTAACTTCAACCCTAGATAACATTAATGTCAATAAAAACACAGCTCTACTACTGCTAGACCTAAAGAAAGCTTTTGATACGGTGAATCATGACATATTGTTAAATAAAATGAATCACTATGGTATCAGAGGAAATGCAAATAACCTATTTGCTTCTTTCTTAGCAAACAGAAAACAATACGTATTTTTAAATCATACTCAATCTAACTACAGGTACATCAAATGCGGTGTTCCTCAAGGCTCGGTTCTTGGTCCTCTGCTCTTTACAATATATATCAATGACATAAGTAGTTCCTCTAATTCTGCTCCTAGGCTGTATGCTGATGACACATGTCTTATTTTACAAGATGATAACATATCCAACTTAAAATACAAGATAAAAGGAGAAATTAATGCGGTGAACAAATGGATGATTGCCAATAAATTAACTTTAAACATGTCTAAGTCCAATGTCATTATTATAAACTCAAACAAAAACGGCAAGTGGTCTAAAACCTGTGATAATGAAGTTCTACCGATCATGATAGTGAAAAATGCTAAATATTTGGGTGTTACTTTTGACGAATCTCTTTCTTTTGATTGTCATATCAAAAACTTGATAAAAAGGTTATCGCGATCAGTTGGAATTCTAGCAAAGGTAAAACCGTTTTTAAACACTAAGGCTTTATTAAATTTATATTATGCTATTTTTCACTCGCATCTGCAATATGGTTTAATTACTTGGAGCTCAACTTTTAAAAGTTATTTAAAAAAATTAAGTACTTTACAAAATAAAGCTGTCAAAATTGTTGGAGGAGGTAAATATTTTGATCGAGCAACACAATTTTATGCAAAATTGCGCATCCTTAAATTAATTGATATGGTCTTTTTTGAAAAAGCATTGTTTGTGTTTAAATTTAAAATGAAAATGCTACCAGATCAATTTAACAACTATCTCACTGAAGCGAGTCATGTATACGAAAAGTTTACCAGAGCATCCTACCAAAACAATTATTTTATTCCTCTTTTGAATACGTCAAAAGCTCAAAGATCTATAAAATATCAAGGTCCTCTGATTTGGAACGCATTGGATGCCGATTTAAAAACATGTAAGACATTGCAATCTTTCAAAGCAAAACTTAAAAACTTACTCTTGCAAAAATATGATCAAGAAACATAAGCTTAAATATTACCACTATTGTTTTTAGTTATTTTTTTACTTTTTTTTTTTTTTAACAATAAGAGATTCCTGCTTCTCCCCTTCTCCTTCTTTCTTCCCTTCTCCTCTCCGCCGCTATTGTTTGTTTGTTGGTGTGTTCTCAAAAAAAAAAAAAAAAAGATTAGATATTACTGAACAAAAAGTAAAGCTTCAATTTCAATAGGTGGCTGCAGACACGAAGACTAAATCAGTCCCTTCGCAGTCTCCTTGTGCCTGTTTTGCCATAATTTTTACGTTGCTCTGGTTTATGCTGAATGTGTTTAATTTATTTTCATTTGCATTACTTTGTGGGTTTGTGCTGTTTATTTATAACAGGTAACAAAATAAAATAAAGTTCAGTTCAGTTCAGTTCAACCGATCTTTCTACTCGACTAGGCCGACTCAGTAGCCTGTAGGCTAAATCTGAACTGTAAACCTACTGTCCTCTTGCGACTGGCCAAGTAAGTGGCAGTTGCAAAGCCAGTTCACATTCTTGCTTTGTCCTCTGTCCTGCCGTCCAGCTTGTGTTGGACAATTTTGTCATAATGGATAAACTTCCAGTGCATTCGCCGCCTCTCACCTGAATCTGAAATCATGCCGCATGTCTGCTACCACCCGCTGCTTCTCATTCACTGTCACGTTGACTCTATTAGGCCTTGTTATGGTGTCCAAAATTGTGTTGTCTCGTGATACCCATCGAGGTACCTCTTGAAAAATTTTTTACAAATAGATTTTTAATGCCTGATTAATGATTGAAATGTCTTCGGTTGCAACCAGGTGCCGTTTTTAAGATATACCGCTTTTAATCGAACGCGGATGAATATTTTAAAATCATACGCTTGAATAATTAACTTGAATCAATCATACGCTTGAATAATTAACCGATCAGTGGTCGAGTGGATAGAGCGTCTGCTACTGAAGCGGTAGTCACGGGTTCGATTCCCGGTCGAGTCAAACCAAACGCTATAAAAATTGGTATTCACAGCTTTCCTGCTTGACGTTCAGCAATTAAAGGGACAGTGTGAAGCCTTCATCGTGTGTGGTAGACAGATGGGCAGGTGGTAGCTTGACTCGAAAACCGAAAGGTCCCTTCGCTACCTCCTGGCCAAGGCAACTTGGTGAATAAAATGTAATTACAATTACAATTACAACTTTTAATTTTTTTTACTATTAGTGTTGCCGTGAAATAATTCATAAATTTCAACAAAGATATTTTTTATCTTTTTTTGAATGTAAAAATTCAAAATATAATAAATTTAAACTAAATAATTAATCATGGGTAAGTTTTTTTGCTAAAAAGTTTGCATAATTAAAGTTTTAGCTTAATTTTTTTGTGGTGAATTCTAAAACATGGAAACTTGCTGTGAAGTCACGTGACCGTCGTCACTTGGCAGCTGATCGTTATGAATACAAAACTTCAAAACAATTTTTCAAGATGAAGTACCGGTAACCATTAATGAAGAAATTGTTTCTTGCAAAACGTCGAAAAATAAACGAACTACCTCATGAATTACACTACGAGTTTGTTATGATGATAGCCTACCACAAAAAGCAGCCTAGTACAATAACTACTTCGAAGAATACCGATAAGCTTCGAGGAATATCGATAGCCTATGGCAGTCGGTAGCTAGGATATACCGGTCATCAGTCCATAATGTTTATTCCAATCGAACAAAAGCACATCGTCACTTCTAAAAAATCATTTATCTACAATGTTTTAAGACTACAGTAGTTTACTGCGAAGTTTCATCATAAAGCAATAGGCCTACACTTTTGAAAATATTGCAAAATACCAGGCATAAATAAACTGTTCTCATTTTTACAATTTCATGAGAATCATCTCTTATTTTGGGTTATTTGTTGGCTTAACTCCGGTGATTGTTTTAAGTGTGGCAGAGCAGACATTCGAGACTGGATAAGCCAACCATCTAGGACTAGGCTAGTTAGTTTCGGGGAGTGAAAGCTTATCGGTATTTCTCAAAGCAGTCATTGTATTAGGCTACTTTTTGTGGGAAGACTATCATCATAACAGACATATGGTGTAATTCACGAGGTACGGTACTTCATTTGCTTTTCGACTTTTAACGCGAAATAATTTTATTAATTCTTAAGGATATCGGTATTTAATCATGAGAAAATATTTCAAAGTTTTGTATTCGTAACGACCAGCTGCCAAGTGACGACGGTCACGTGACTTCACAGCAAGTTTCCACGTTTAAAATTCAACACAAAAAAACTCAAGCTGAAAGTCTAAATATGCAAACTTTTTAACAAAAACTAACTCATGATTACATATTTAGTTTAAATTTATTATATTTGAATTTTTACATTCAAAAAAAGATAAAAAATATCTTTGTTGAAATTTATGAATTATTTCACGGCAACACTAATAGTAAAAAAAATTATTCAAGCGTATGATTTTAAAATATTCATCCGCGTTCGATTAAAAGCGGTATATCTTAAAAACGGCACCTGGTTGCAACCGAAGACATTTCAATCATTAATCAGGCATTAAAAATCTATTTGTAAAAAATTTTTCAAGAGGTACCTCGATGGGTATCACGAGATCTCTTTTCTAGACGTTTTTTCTGCTAGCGTAACAACGCCTATATAGTGACATCTGTGACCCAAAGTACCCACAATGCACTTTCAAGCTCGTGATCTGATCACGAATTATTGTCCGATTTGACTCATATGATCTAAATCTGATACATCAACTTTATTTTTTAGTCGTTTTTTTGTCATTTTTAAGATGCATTTTGTTCAATATAATAAAGTTAAATATCACAATGTGATATATCAAGTTTATTTTTTATCCGTTTTTTGTTATTTTTAAGATACATTTTGTCCAATATAATAAAGCTGAAGTTTATTTTTTGGTCGTTTTTTGTCGTCTTTGAGATACATTTTGTCCAATATAATAAAGCTGAAATATCACAATGTGATATATCAAGTTTATTTTTTACCTGTTTTTTGTTATTTTTAAGATACATTTTGTCCAATATAATAAAGCTGATATATCAGATTTACAAATCTGATATATCAAGTTTATTTTTTGGTCGTTTTTTGTCGTCTTTGAGATACATTTTGTCCAATATAATAAAGCTGAAATATCACAATGTGATATATCAAGTTTATTTTGTAGTTGTTTTTTGTCATGTTTGTAGAACATTTTGTCAGATATAATAAAGTTGATATATCCGATATATAAATTGGACAAAAAATTACTCAAATAAGCTACAAAAACACTATCACAACGATAAATAATATTTTTCCAAACGGCGCCCCAAAGTTCCCCTTGTTTGACCACGGAAATCATAACCCACAAGTTTGACGTCCTTCGTGGTCGACTCCTGGGAAATCATAACGACTTTCACTGGCAGTTAAGTGGCCAGATCAACCACCAACCCTGTAAGCTACAATGCAGCTCGAGTCATAATATGCACAGAGCTGGACAGCGCTGTTACGAGCTTTTAGCTCTCATCGGCAGCCCTCAGCATCTCTAACAAAGTTATTCCCCAGCTGGACAAGACTCTTGGCCGAACTGGACAAACCTTAAGGGCTTGCACAGCGGCAGAGGCTTTGTAGGGAATAAACGATTTTTCACTTGTGGTACTTAAAGAAACAAGTGAAAAAATCGCTGAACCCTTGTAGTAAGGACAGCCATAGGCTATCCCTACTCCAGTTCGGCCAAGAGTCTTGTCCAGCTGGTGAATAACTTTGTTAGAGATGCTGAGGGCTGCCGATGAGAGCTAAAAACTCGAAACAGCGCTGTCCAGCTCTGTGCATCTTATGACTCGAGCTGCATTGTAGCTGCAGGGTTGGTGGTTGATCTGGCCACCTAACTGCCAGTGGAAGTCGTTATGATTTCCCAGGAGTTGATCACGAAGGACGTCAAACTTGTCGGTTGTCTATGCGTTGTTGATGGTGTGTGTTACATCCAAGCTCAAATTTAATTTACATGCAAGGATTATTTTTTCAGTTAACCGCTTTAGAAGTTTGATTTCCATTCTCAGGCATCTTTGCTAATTTGACCTGCATTTTTTGTTTTTTGAAACCTCGCCTCGATCTAATGACATCATAACTTCAAAGTTGTTCATAAATCCGCATTCTTTCTTTGTCGATCTTTTAGCTGCAATTTGGATGGGTAAACAGTTTGGTGAGTGCTTTGCTGTATTCGCATTGTTAGATTTAATGCCATTCTAAAGGGGGGCAGATGGAGCTGTGCTCCTCTAACGACTACCTCTGCTCCCCCCCCACCATTTTGAATTACTCAAACTACTGTTTTTGGAGCATCATTCACCAAGACAACAGACAATGATGGAAAAAGGAATAATTACGTTCTAACATAATTCTCCTTTGGGGCGTTTTTTCGATTCGTTGCGAAATTGTTGGCAACCAACTGCTGCACATAAATCTGACGCAATAATTCATCTTATTAACGCGTCTTTACGGATGTGTCGTGGAAGCGACATGTAAGCCTGCAATATCGTTACCGATACTTCGTTAGCAATTATGACTCGAAACAACACGTGAAAACATTTTTTTCGAAGACTAGCTGTTGTGATTTTGAGAGCACACTCAAGGTTTTGAGGTCGCAGACAATGGCGTAACCAGCAGGGTAAAGGAGCTTAATTATGCCCCCTATAAGCTGAGCCACTCAAAAAATTTAACCTCAAAAAAAGAGCGTTATAAACGTATTTTGGACTTGACCTGAAGTAAGGGGGAGAGAAGAAGCTAAGCAGTTTAATTCTTTGAAATAAATTTTAAATTTCAGCAATTTATTTAATCAAATGGCTTCAAGAAGTGTGAAATGTGATTAAAAGGTTGTCAAAATTGATATCTTTTGCAACAAAATCACAAAAATCATCGTCCAACACCTGGAGCTCCGTTTCCAGCAATCACTACAAATTTAGTAACTATGTCCCCCCACCCCCCCCGTCTGTGACACGTTTGATTTGCATCAGTTTTTTTAGCACGGGACCTATGTAGGTCTAAATCAGACAATTTTTGCGCCAAAAAAAATCCTCTTGGTTCCATAGTAACTGGTTCACTTTTCTTAGCAAAATTTTGGTTGCGTGTCTGGTAGCATTTACTGCTGCGGATAGATTTTTCAGGCACTTATGGGAATCAGACGAAAGAAGCTGAAAAATGCTGCGGGCCTTGTAGGTCTCTTTTTTCAGACATATATACAGACTTTTTAAAATTGCCCTTATTTGTAGCCGTACAAGATATTAGTATTAGTTTTTACAAGCAAAAGTTTAATTTATTTTAGTGACCCCTACTTTAGGCTAGTGCCCACTCACTTGGTTTGCTCTGGCGACGGCACTGGTTAAGTTCCGTTAAACTTTTGTTTAACACATAAATCATAATTTAACCCGTTCGGTCACCACACGTACAAGTGTACAATTTTTTAGCGTTGTTTTCTCATCCAGGTGTAATAGTAGAGCATTTAAGTGACTAGTAAAAAATTGTACGGTAACATCATCACGTGACAGCAGTTCTGGTTCGAAGCGTGCAGCGTTAAAACGATAGTCGACTCTCGCAAAAGATGGCTGCCAACATGCTTGCAGCAAGGGATAATTAAGCAAAATAAGTGTGAAAAAACGTTGAAACCAAATAAGTTAATGAACAATTGGGCTTGCATTTTGAATTAGTGATTCTTTGAAATCGTGTGGGGAATATTTTTGCTTCGATTTTTGTTATAGACTAGCCTACAGAATTTTTTGATCAAAATTGTGTACAATTGTACATTCTGTGTCTCAATGCACCTCAAACAGTAAAACGTAGCAAAAGTAAAATAGGTTTATTTTTGGTATAATAACTGCAATTATCAGCCACTTGCGCTCCAAATCATTACAAGAACATTAGAACAGTGCCGTCGCTACAGGGGGGGAGAAGGGGGGGGGAAATGCTCCCCCTAACGACTGCTTGTGCCTCTCCATTTCAGTATATTTAAAATACTGTTTTTGAAACATTACGTAACGACAAGACAACAAACATTGATAAAAAAAAGAAATAGTAACGTTCAAATATAACTCTCGCTTGACGTTTCTAGATTCTTTGCAAAATTGCTGCCAATCTACTGCTATACATAAATGTGACGCAATAACCTGCCTCATTAATGCATTAACACGGCTTTACGGATGAGTCGTGGAAGAAAGATACAAGCCTGCAGAATTGTTACCGCTACACCGTTAGACATTATGGCATGAACAATACGTAAAAAATTATTTTTCTAAGAGCTGTCTTTGATTTTTAGAGCACACTCAAGATTTTTTGATTGCAGTCAGTGGGAAAAAAGGGTGAATAAGTTTTAGCATCCTTAGCTAAGGTATTTAGAAAATTTCAAAATTCGAGCGTTTAAACGTGTTATAAACTTGAGCTAAAGTCAGGGGAGGGACTGAAGGGACTAGGCAATTTGTTTCTTTCAAATGACTTCTGAATTTTAGCAATTTAGCTATTCCTGTGGCTTCAAACAGTGCGAAATCTGATTAAATAGGCATTAAATTTGCTATTTTTTGCTGCAAAAGTACAAAAAATTGCCCAGCGGCTGAGGGCTTCGCCCCCCAGGCTCTCGTCTGTGACACGCTTGAGTTACATTAGTATGTTTAGCACGTGGCCTAAATAAGACAATTTTTACTCAGAAAAAGAATTTACTTTTGGTTCACCCCTCTGAGCAAAATCCTGGTTGCGCGTCTGGTAGCATTCACTGGTTCAAATAAATTTTTCAGGCGGTTCCGGGTCGCAGACGAAACGAACAAAACACGCTGCCGACCTTATAAATATCTTTTTTTTTAGATTTGACACAGACTTTTTGAAATTGCGCGCAATTTATTGCGGTTCAAGATCGGAAGATCCGTTTTATAAGCAAAAGTTCTGTCTATTTAGTGCCCCCCCCCATTTTCGTCTAGTACCCCCTCACTTCGTTTGCTCTAGCGATGGCACTGCATTAGAATAAACATTTTCATAGGCAATGTGAATGTTTTTCGATTTCGAAAGTACTGGCGAAAGTACCGTAAACAGTGCTGCTGTGCAATAAAGAAATAAGTGGGTATGCTTTAAAAGTTTTGTTCCATTTTTTTGGCAAAACAAAAGGACTTCGCTAAAATTTGGTTCCATTCTTTTTTTAATTTCAGGTAAAAAATACAAAAAAAAAGAAAATCGTTGCCAAAATTTTTCTATTTTTGTGCCAATTTAAAGAAAACCAAAGAAGTCTTCGCCAAATTTTCGAAGTGTTTTTCTGTTATTTTATAGTAGAAGTCGACGAGAATTAGCAAAAAGTTAGGGGATTCAAGGGCAAAACAATTGCGAACCTGATAGGAACAGCCTTGCTTCAACGGCAACACTGAATACATATAGAAGTGGTTTTCAACCTTTTTTTAAAGCGACCCAAACTTATCGAAAAAATCAAATGTAGGAAATTGTGCAACTTATTTATATTCTGATTAGGCTTGCCATGTTTTTGAGACCAAAAAATGAGACAGCCGTAGCGTAGTGGCGTAGCCAGAGCAAACGAAGTAAGAGGGCACTAACCAAGCGTGAGGAGAACTGAAATTTGCATATAAAAAATGATCTTCAGATCTTATACGGCAAATATTATGCTCATTTTTAAAATAATGCCGGAAGCTTTTATTAGCTCGCTTTGTCGGGTCTACCCCATAATCGCTTGAAAAATGTATCTACAGCAGTGATTGCTCCCAGACGTGCAACCAGGATTTTGCTAAGAGGAGTGAACCAAAATAATTTGTTGGCACAAAAACTGCCTGATTTACTTCCTGAGCTGAAGAAACTGATGCAACTCAAGCGTGTCACAGACGGGCATAGACACTAAATATTTAGTGACTGTGGACGGAGGCGTTGGGGCGCAGTCCCAGCCGCTGGGCAATAAATGCAATTTGGCAGAAAAAAATAGCAATTTTAACGCCGTTTTAATCACATTTCGCTCTTTTTGAAGCCACATAAATGACAAAATTGCAAACATTCAGAAGGCATATCAAAGAATTAAATTGCTTAGCACCTTCAGCCCCCCTTACTTTAGGTCAAGTCTAAAATGCGTTTAAACGATCGTATTTTGAAGTTAAATATTCTAACTATCTTGGCTAAGTGCGATAATGCCCTCTTGCCCTGTTTGCGCCACTGACTGCGGCCTCAAAATCTTGAGTGTGCTCTAAAAATCAGAACAGCTGGTGTTTGAAATAAAATGCTTTCACGCATTGTTTCATGTCATAATTACAAACGAAGTATCGCTAACGATTCTGCAGGCCTTCATGTCTCTTTCACGTCACATCTGTAAAGGCGTGGTAATAAGACGAAATATTGCGTCAGATTTATCTGGCACAGCAGTTGGTTGCCAGCAATTTTGCAACGAATCGAAAAAATGTCAAAAGAGAATTATGTTTGAACATATTATTCCTTTTTCTATCATTGTCTGTTGTCTTGTTGTTGAATGATGCTCCAAAAACAGCATTTTGAGTTAATCAAAAATGGGGGGTACAAGCAGCAGTTAAGAGGGGTACGGGTACCCCCTAACGAGGGCACTGAGCGGTAGGCAACCACAATATTTCTCAAAACAATTTTCGAAATGTGAGTTGAAGACCAAAAAATAAAAAAATAAAGTCATTACTTCAGGAATCCACAAATTTCCACGGGTTTGGTCTGTCCATTTAATTACTGCTTTTTGCAAATTTCACTCCATGTGGATGCCTACAAAAAAAACAACAAAAAGCAAGAGATCTAAAAAAATTTTTAGGCGACCCAACTTTGGGTTGCGGCACATAGGTTGAGAACCATGGACATATAGTATTTACTTTTTTGCCAGTTGAGTCACAAACAGCACCATTTTACAAACAAGTCAGTCACAAGCTGTACAATTGTACACCCCCCAAATTTGCATATTTATAAAAGATAATTAAAAATCAAATAATTTTTTAGTTTGGTAGCTTATCAGGACCACTAGAAAGGAAAACAAATTTTTTGCATAAAGAACTGTCGTGTCCGAAGAGGTTAATGATCTCTTAATGGATTTGTAACGATAACTTTGATTTACTATTGCGTAGGCTTAGAACTTCGTTTGTGTTACTTATTTTGGAAAACTGTCGTCGTCTGCGTCTTTGCCGCAAGACTTCCCAACATTTTAACATCTTAGTTCAATCGTCTTTGTTCTTCGTAAACTTTTGGAACTGTTTGAAACAGACTAAAGCTTACTGGGAGACGCGTTTCACTTTAGCCGCGTTACCAAACTGCATCAACTGCGTGTATCTCAGATCAGTTAGGCAGAGTCTGGTGACACTCAAACTAAAGGGTTACGGCTTTAGTTTTCTTGCTGTGCGAACTTCTGGAATTTACGAGCAAGCAGTCAATTGACTACATTTATTGTGTATATAAGTGATTTCGAGCTTTAGTAAATCGTTAATTTACCCAGGTCTTCAGGTTTTGCACTAAAGTTTATTTCCAAAGGACTCTTTTAATTATGATATTATATTAACGATTTGTTGCGATATAAAATAAACAAATAATTTGTTGGTCACAAAAAAACGAAAGTAAAAAATCAAAATTTTGTTACACTCGTTGTACTAGGAAAAAAGATGTTACAAGTGCGTTACCCATCGCCGTGTCATTGCAACTGGACCACACAGCTGCTCCTTTTAGAAAAAATGTCAAAGCAGTAGACTAAAAAAACGCTGGTTGCCAATGATATGGAGTCAAACAGATTAGATCCAAACCAATATATGTGATTCATTCAGATGGTCTATTTAGAAAGCCAAGCCACATGAAACTTGCAACAATGCAGAACGAATTGCACCTAGCTCACAAAAGTACTTCACACTGTCTAACTTCAAGGAGCTATAAATCAGTGTTTAGGGCTTACAGCTATTACCAGCAACTCTCAGTATGAAATAGTGCTGTCCACTGTCTGGCTTTGTGATTTTATACGCTTTCTTACCTTGTTTAAATCCAAGGAATTTTAAAATTTACGTGATTGAATATAATACTACCATTGTGACCACGTACGACAAAAATAAATGTAAACAATCAGAATGGATATTGATTAACATGATCAATTGATCATTCTCTGATCGACACACCATTAATGTTTCGGCAGCTATTAACAATCTATTTTAAAAATCAGAAAAGAAACAAACAAACAAACAAACAAGGAAATATTAATTGCAGATATTTGATTAATTTACTTCCGGAATAATTTCATATTGGTGTGATTAGAGGTTTCAAAGTTGCCAGTTGCCGAGTTGAATTCAATGTACGAACTATCTGGAAACGGACTGATTTCCATTGGTTGTAAGTAACCATCAAGTTCTGGATTGGTGCTGGCTCTTTGTATTGTTACTTTGTAACCAACAAGGGCGCTGTTTGATGATTGAGGAATAGTTGCTGGAGAAATGTAGCCATTGGAATCCAAATCTTCAAGTTCAATGCTTCTTGAATTTCCATAACTTTTTTATAAATGAGCGCTAGCTTTTGCTTGCGTGGACATTATGGATACTCCATGATTTTGCTGATCATCTTGGAGTGGTTGGCTGATGTAAGCTGGTTCTATGTTGTTTCCTCCTTCCGGTTGCACATTCTGACTTTCAGGGTTTATTTGATTTAAAATAGTTGAATAAGTCGCTGACTGTTCAGAAATACTTTGTTTTCCTTCATTTGGGCAAAATTGACCGTAGCAAACTAGTCCTGTAGTAGCAATAACCACGATAACAACGCATGTAATGGTTATTAAAATTGTTGACAATTGGTGCGACATGACTGTTTGCGATTGCTGTGCAGTTGTGTTGATATGAAAATCATACGCTGCTGTAAATTTATCCAATTTTGTTTTGGCACTTGAATTGATTTTTGCGTTAGCTGTTGCGATTGTTCTTGCTGTGATTGTAGAATCGGATGATGATTCATTAGGGGTTACTAAAAACAATCACAGCTACTAAAAATAATACATTTATCATTAGTTTTGATAATGTTTAATGAAAAAAAATCACTGAAAAATTAGCAAGAAAAGAATCGAAATGCTTAATCTGTTCAGTTTTTTTATAACATTTTTTTTGTAACTTTATATTTTAACAATCAATCAACGAAAGAAAAAGCACTCAAATTGAATAAGGTGGCCGAGACTTTATCACCTCTACCTCCCCAGCAATAAATTTCTGGAGTTAAATTCCGTGCAGTAAAATTGATTTCTTTTTTTGCTTTATATTTTGACGAAAAAACCAAACAAACCTATTGAAATGGAAAACAAAAAAGAAACAATTGCCAACGGCTTTTCACGTAATACAGTAAAAATACTAAACTGTCAAGATTTTGATCTTGCTTTGAAGCAAATATGGATCATATACGAGCGTATTTTGTAATGCATTGGAGCATCTGAGAATGGGTCGTATTGTCAATGTGCTTGCAATCAGACTCTAGATGCTAAGGTATTTGCTTCAAAACAAATCTTTTGGGGTTTATTCCCAAAGACAGCCATTATCTAATCGTTTCTAACCATTCTAGCCTTGACGTCCTTAATACGTTGCATGCTTTGGCAAAATACATGCCGTAAATACGATGAAGATATGTTTTGACTTGATGATAAGCTACAGCACCTATAGTGTACAGTATTACAGAGTCTTAAGGCACAGACAAATTGTTTTGTTTCGAAGTCAATCGTGTTACAATACATCCCTCGTCGGTAGGACTACCAGCGTGTTTAAACATCAGTGAGGCATGGCAAAAATATTGCACGTAGTTCGCCAAAATAAAACGATTCAGACAATCAATTGAAAAGCCATTTTCATGAGGATTAAAAAATGTTGCATGTGTTGTAGATAATTAACTTTGGTAATAAATCAGTGTATTCTATTCAATCAAATGCAAAGATTTGCATTCATCACCTGTTGCTTCATCTTCACATATGTAAGTAACTTCGAGGATTTTAGAAATTAAGAATAAAATGGAACGACATGGATCTCCAAATATATCATCTGAGGCATTCAGGTTGCAGTGAGTTTTTATGTGACACATTTCCACGATCATTTGGTAAGCGGTTTGGCTTCGACATGTAAAAGCAGGCTCAGTATAGCCGCATCTATAAATACTTTAAATCAATTTAAGTCCACTACTCTAATTTGTGGGGCCACAATGAGTAGCCATCAGCTTGATGAATAATTGTGTGCATTTCGTGAATGTTTTAAGGGCACCAGTACAAGTTTGTGTCTTCATACTTTACGGCTATTTAATTTTCTTTTTTATGTTTGGCTAGAATAATGTTCTAAGATTAAAGTAGTCCAATTAAATTCGAAAGGCTGAATGAGTCTCCAGTCGACAGAAAACAATGACCACGAATGGATTCAAACTCACGGCAGCATCAACCAGAAACACTCACTGTTTTAAAGTTGCGGCAGTCTTTTATTGCAACTCAGGGCAGGCTTTAGACCAACAGATTTACCGCTTACTAGCTGATTAGTGAAAATCATTCTAATCAGTACATAAAAGCGTTAAAAACACATCATAGAAAATAAATAATCATGTCAATCAAGTGGCAATATAACTTATATTCTTGAATTTCGAAAATCTTTTTGTTTTGCAATTAATTTGAATTTCTTATCGGTTAATTACCTTTGTATTGGTTAACTACGTAACGTTCAAAATGAAAAGATAAACAAAAGATGTTTGTGCTTTTGTTTGTCTTTGATTTTGTTTTGCTTTAGGTGTTGAAAATGACGCTCTCCAAGTAATTGCATATTTTTATTATTATTACAATTATTATTAGCATAATTATTAAACTATTTGTTTTCAGGTTTACACCTAGGAATATTTTTAGGTTTACACTTAGGAATTTTTAGGTTTACATCTAGGAAACACTAATTTTATTTCGTAATCTTCTTACTCTATTACAGGAAACCTTCTTCGTCCATAAAATTCATAAACAACCAAAATAACTTTTCCATCACCGCATGATAGTGTTGAGGCGTCATCTTGACAAAGAACTTTTATTTCCGACGCTATAGTTGCTACTGAAACAGCAAAGTTAGTAAAAATGTTGATTTTGTAATTAAGGAATAGTTGGCTAGACTGTTTTTATAGGTAAATTTCATTTGAATTTCAAGAATTTTTGGCTACTACATTGTATTCAACAGTACCAAAACATTTGTAATGTTTTAAAATGTTTTAGGTAATGTTTTATTACTGCGGGTAATATGCTGTAAAATTCGCTCTAACTTCTTGTTATTGAGCATTTTTTAAAACCCTGATGTCATCTACAAACTAATAGTTATGTTCAACGTTAATGATTATTTTAGTTGTCTATCAGATCTCAGCAATTTAAAATTCATTGCGGTAGAGTGTAAAGATTGTATTGAACGCAGCCGATTTTTTTTTTTTTTTTGTTATTATATTATTACTTCTGACTACTGCTTGAACACTTTGGCAGAGTCCTGGGGTGCTTAACTTTAGTACACATTCTGATGACTGGGTAATGATTTACCAGAACTTAAATTGCCTTCATGAAAAATGTAGGCAATTAACTGCTTGCTCGTGAATTCCAGTAGCTCGCACAGCAAGGTAACAAAATCAATTACCCCTTTAATTGAGTATCACTGGACTCTGCCTATCTGATCTGAAATACACATCATCAACATTGCATAAACACAAATTTAGTTCCTCTCATGGGTATACCTTTGCTCTGACTGAGATATCGTAGAGATCACAAGTTAATGTACTTGGTACCAGCTATTTATTTAGATGCAATGTGGATAGTGTGACTCATACTAATGTATGTTGTGTATAATTATTTTGATGCATATGTATCGATTAGAAAATTATTATTATCTTAATGCTATGGCAAGCTGCTACTAGACGGGGTTTCCTGACCCTGTCTAGTGAGGTTTCATTTTCAGGTGTTTTTTTCCTCACCTTGCTCTGTTGAGCTAAACATAGTTTTTGGGCCGGTTGCGCCACTCATTGACCACGTACCTAACCGTGCCTGGCCTTGCTCTGGTCACTGTCTCTCTCTTTTCCCTTTATTAATCATTTGAACAACTACTACTCCAGCCGTTAGTTTTGATTTCATCTTGTGTGCCTGCGTGCATGTTGATGAGTGTGATTGATTAGGCCTGTATTGTACTTAAGCAGGTGTTGCAGGTGTAGCAACCATGCAAGTAAAAATAGCTTTTTTGTCTTCAATATCCTCTGCATGTCTTAACGTCTGACATTGTGTCGCTTTTTCCTATTCCTGACTCTACATATTATTATTGTACAGAGCTGGACAGCGCTGTTTCGAGCTTTTAGCTCTCATCGGCAGCCCTCAGCATCTCTAACAAACTTATTCCCCAGCTGGACAAGACTCTTGGCCGAACTGGACAAACCTTAAGGGCTTGCACAGCGGCAGAGGCTTTGTAGGGAATAAACGATTTTTCACTTGTGGTATTAAAAAAAAAAAAAAACAAGTGAAAAAATCGCTGAACCCTTGTAGTAAGGACAGCCATAGGCTATCCCTACTACAAGGGTTCCCCTTGTGTGACCACGGAAATCATAACCGACAAGTTTGACGTCCTTCGTGGTCGACTCTAAGGAAATCATAACGACTTCCACTGGCAGATAGGTGGCCAGATCAACCACCAACCCTGCAGCTGCAATGCAGCTTGAGTCATAATATGCACAGAGCTGGACAGCGCTGTTTCAAGTTTTTAGCTCTCATCGGCAGCAGCGATTTTTTCACTTGTTTTTTTAAGTACCATAAGTGAAAAATCGTTTATTCCCTACAAACCCTCTGCCGCTATGCAAGCCGTTAAGGTTTGTCCAGTTCGGCCAAGAGTCTAGTCCAGCTAGGGAATAACTTTGTTAGAGAAGCTGAGGGCTGCCGATGAGAGCTAAAAGCTCGTAACAGCGCTGTCCAGCTCTGTGCATATTGTGACTGGAGCTGCAGGGTTGGTGGTTGATCTAGCCACCTAACTGCCAGTGAAAGTCGTTATGATTTCCCAGGAGTCGACCACGAAGGACGTCAAACTTGTCCGTTATTATTATTGTGTTACCATGCATTTGCTATTGTTTTGGTGGTCAAGAAGAAAAAAAGAATGAATGAATGAAAGTGTTGTCAGAGTAACAAACTGGTCTGCCAAAAAAGCTTGACGTCCATCGTAGTCGACTCTCGGGAAGTTAGAACAATTTCTACTGGCAGTTTGGTGCAATTTCATTCATCAACTTGCAGTTGCACGCAGCTCGATTCAATCACGCATAAATGTAGACAACGTTTTTTTAAGCTTTTTGCTCTCATCCGCAGCCTTCAGCAAATCTAATCCTAAACCAAGTTATATTACCCAACCATTACTCGACCAAATGGGCAAATCCTATGACTTGCACAGTTGCAGAGGCTTTACAGAAAATAATAATACATTTTCACTTGTGGTGCCTCACAAAAGGACTAGTGAAAAACCTAATAATAAGGACATGAGAGCTAAAAGTTCGAAACAACGTTGTCCAGCTCTGTGCATGAACTGTTGTTATTCGCTAATACCAAAAATGATACGCTGGTGTGCAACTCAGTCAATTTACACTGTGTGAACCGTGCGTAACTTGCAACAGCACAGTTGAAGAATATTTATGACAATAATGTCAACCAGTACCTGCTATAACTTCCCAAATTAGGATAAAATAACTTTGAATAATCTTCATTGCCACAAATCTGTATTGGCACAACGATATAACGGTTAATTCAATTCTTATTACTTTTGAAATAAATAAAGAGTGGTTGAAAGGTATAACTTTGGATTGAAATATTGGGAGAGTTTGTCGTAAGCACCGTCGGTTTAGTTGACATTTTTTCAGATTTTGTCACGGACTGATAAAAAAAAGTTTTTGTTTTACAGTATAAATTGATAGATTAAATCATTGATTACTGCATTGCCGATTTGTGAATGAGTAAAAGTATTTTTGAATCCATTTACTTCCGCTTACTAGTAGAATTTTTAACTTATTTCTGACTTCTTTTTGTTAAGCTTATTGCTGCTTGTTTGAAATGACCTAGCAAAGAATATCACCGTGAAGGGCTTAATCCAGAGACGCGAAAACGCGACGACAGTGCTAGTTGAAACAATCGAAGACCATGCGATTAAGGTCGTGGTTAAATGGCGCTTTAGCCCATTCGGTAGCCCTTGTCATTTGCCCCAAGCTATTGGACTGCCCACGTACTTCGCTGATGAGCCGAGAGCATCTTGATAACAATGGTACTTGCAGATATCACAGCGGTAACGAATCGGACTACAGCATAGAATGTTGAGGTTTTAATTACAGCATACAATAAAGTTCTCAAGTTCTCGTAATTATTAATTATTGAACGTGTCAAGACATTTGGTAATTGACTACGTTTTTGAATGAGTAGTTCTTTTATTCAACTTTCTAATTTTGCTTTTAAACCTTACTTTATAGTCACTATTTCTATGTAAAGCTAACTTTTGGCCACTTCTTTTCAGAAACTTTTAATCGCACATATAACCATGCAGCTCTGCTTGTAACTTACTTTGGTTGCCGCATTTGCATCATAACTGCTTTAAACCAGTTGCTAAATTATTGTTACATCTACTGTACAAATTCAGTAATTGCTGTGATACAAACTGTTTTCCACTAAAACAATGTAAAAATAGATTTTGAAAAAATAGAAAAATTTAAAAAGCGCCCATATTATTTTTTTGTCTATTTTTGGCTAACCTTTTGATTTTACACAAACTATTATTAATTATTCGCATGTAACACTTTATTGCAGCATGTCCGCTATCAAGTAGCATTCTTTAATTCTATGCAGCTTTATCGTTCCCCATTTACTCTAAAAAAGTTATCGAACAATGCAGATTCATCTTCATAAAGGAAACATTAATATGTAAATTGTAAATGGCTCTTGATATTGTACTAGCTTTGATGATTTATCGCTAAATGGAAGAAAAATATTTATTGTGTTGTTGCTGTAAGCTAAAAATTACATTGACGTAAATTTGTCATTTTAAGCTTTTGAATTGTAATAAATGATTTGTAGGTTTATTGTGATGTTTGTTGAGCAATTTTACCCAATAAAATCTTTTTTTATACTCGCTGTATTACGCCGACGAGTGCAACGAGTTTGCGGAGCTCATCTCCGCAATCATTCAGCCCTGGCAACACAGCTTTCTTCAAAAAAAGATCGTAGCGGTGACGAGCCGTTGGCAACACTGCGTCCGATTTGACCGGTGGCAAGCCGTTGGCATCGCTGTAACCAACTAAACCAGCCCAGCTATGAAACTCAATTCTCAGAAACAAAATAATTACAGCTCGACCAACTGGCTGGTTATCAGTTTCATTAAATTTTATTTTTCATCTTATTTTATTTATAAAAAAGTGCTTTCTCTATGTTTGAAACAGTGTGATGAGACAAGTTTCAGAAGTTCAAGTCATTTTTTTGCATTTTAAATGTCTCAATTATAGCTAAGATTTATGAGTCAAAAAAAAAAGCTTTTCTCCTATTTACACCATGAAGTTAGGCCAAAAGCGGAATAATAAAAGATTTGAAAATATTGTTTAAAAAAATACTCGTTCTAAAACCATCAAAAAAATTAATCATAACGCTTATGTTGAATCAGGAAAGGAGCTCAATGCGTGCGACCTTGAGTAGTGTATTTTTACCATGTTGCACAACTACGCTATGCACTAAGAGATGACCTTGAGTGGTGTATTTTTACTATGTTGTACAACTACGCTATGCACTAAGAGATGACCTTGAGTGGTGTATTTTTACTTTGTTGTACAACTACGCTATGAACTAAGAGATGTAAAATGCACTAAGAGCATACCTGTCAACTCTCCCGATTTCGTCGGGAGACTCCCGATTTCGAGGATTTCTTCCGATCACCCGATCTCAACGAAAAATCTTCCAATATCACGCTCAAGAATTTTTGAATTTAAAAATTAATCAGCTTTTTGAAAAACGAATCAATTTTGTTCGCGAATATTTTTTTTTTTTCTGAAAGGGAAAGATTACACTTCGACCCCTGCTACGACCTATTTATATTTTTCAAGAGTTTTGATTTGAAAATTAATGTGTGATCTTGCCTTCACATAACGAGTAACGTCAATTCGAATTGTTGAGAATTGATGACGTAACAAGTAATAATGGCTTGCACAAATTGCAGTCTTTGGTACCGGTCATTGCAACTTACTGTGAAGAGCTGAGCTCTTTTAATGGCGTCTGTCGGAGAAAGTGTTAGTACTGATAAGTGCAAGGGAGAGATGGTCAGCGAGAGTTGCAAGAGGAGGCGGGTAAAAGTAAAAAAAGGAAGTATAGCTGCAAGTGTAAGCAAACTTGTGAGAAAGATTATCCTTTTATATGTAGAAGCCATAGTGGGGATGAATGTGCGAAATGTAATTGTTGCAGAATAGACATTAGCGTAGCGCGAGGAGGGAAAAATGACGTAACGAAACGCGTCACCTCCGAAAATCATAAAAAAGAACATTACATAGGAAAAAAGAAATCAAAGGATAACCATCTTTATGGTAAAGGGACCAAAAGAGAGGATCAACTTATTTATACGGAAAAAAATTTGCAATGTTTGTTATAAAGAGCAACTTGCTGTTTAGCAGTTGTGATGAATTTTCGAAAATCGTCAGCGACATGTTTCCAAACAGCGAGCTGACAAAAAAAAATATTCAGCTGGAAAGACAAAAACTTCACAAATCATAAAAGGTAAGAGGAGAGGTAATTTAAAAAATCTAAATTGTAGGCCTACCAGCAGAAAAAAGGGCGAGATAAAATTTGTCAAACTAATATTATTATAGTCTTCAAAGAATGGGATAGCTGTAAAATTTAATTCTCTTTAAAAATCGGAGTAGTTTATCCAAAACTTTACATGAACAGAAAAATTATGTCTTTAGTTTATTTATTACTTGTGACGTAAATTCTATACATGGCAGTTGTGAGGTTGCCTCAATTATTCTCTCAACTTGGCTTGGATAAAGATACCCTTTGTGATAAGTTTTTATAGTACCAATTGCAGGATGACGCTAAAATGCCCAAAGATCTGCAAGTGGACAAGTTTTGGGGCTTTATGGGGTGGAAGAAAATAGCCGGTGAACGAATTTTCAGCAATCTTGCTGCATTAATAAAATCGCTCCTGTGCATACCCCACTCAAACGCATCTCGCGAAATAACCTTTTCCATGGTGCGAAAGATTGTAACCGAAAGCAGAACCAGTTTGCACAATGACACTGTGTGCGCGCTTTTCAGTTGCCTGTTAAATTGTGACCGCAGTGCAGCTGGCTTTGAACCTTCCAAAGTAGGTTTGAATGCTGCCAAAAAGGCACATACAAATATAATCAAGCCCACAAGAGTTAAAAGTCAGGCCCGCAAGTAGAAGCAAGTGCTTAAGGTAAGGGTGGGGGGTGAAAGCTAGTTAAGAGGGAGTGCTAATTAATATACCACTATTCACGTACAACTGATTTTGTCTAGGTTGGAGGGCGAAAATTTTTTCTGGGGGGCTGTAGGTCTGGTTAAGTAGACGTGGTTGAATGATCTTTCACTTTTATATCGTTCAGTATTTTTTTTTTGAAAGCGTCTGCTGCGCTGAATATAGCATGAATTTTTCTACTGTGTGTCAGTGAAGTGTATGAAACAGTACTGATGTTATCGGTTACTTGGTACTAACCGCATCCAAAATAAAAAGACTGCTTGATTTAACTAGTCTGTCTTTTAGTTGCTAGAACCTGAAATGATAATGTCAAAATTTTAGTAATGTGTAGCAACATTACAAGATAACAATAATTATTCAAGCAGTAGAAACAGGAGTGAGGTCTGGAGGGCAAAACTTCCCAGCTATTGAATTTGCGGGCAAGAAATCTCCCGATTTGGCATTTTCAAATGTTGACTGGTATGACTAAGAGATATACATGATATACACTTAACGTCTATTTCTCACTGAGGCCAAGCAGTTTACCTGTTGTGGTGGCCCAGCCTGACTTTATTTTTTGTAGGAACAGACATACAAACAGAATCCACAAAAGAGGATTTACCGTGGTGCGGTTAGACAGACGTAGAGTGCTTACGTCACACTGTTAAAAATTTTCGTAATATTTACTTTAGCAAAAAGGGTAACTAAATTTACGGTTTTTTTAATCACAAGTGCTTTTGGTACATTTTACAGTGAAAATTTTAGTAAATATTTGAATACAGCTTAATTAGTAACTTTTTTTAAGGGTTTGTTAGTTGCTTTAACTTGATTATTTTGTAAAATTAACATATTTTTACCGTAAAGTTTTATAACTTTATGTAGAGTATCTCGTTTTACTATAAGGTTTATAGCATTTTTTTTTACATTTTTGCTATAAGCAAAATTACTAAAATAATGGTATTTTTTTGTACCAAACTTTTGCTGTAATTTTAAAGTACAATTTAATTTGTTAGTACTTTTACGGTTATAATCATTATTTTAATTAGCTAATTTGTAAAATTGACATATGTTTACGGTAACTTTTCGAACGGGTTATTAACGATAAAAATTTTTACTGTTATGCTTGCCTTAACTGCTTTAACATTTTAATTGTCAGCAAAATTACAAAATTTTGGTACATTTTTGTACGGTCACTTTTGCAGAAACTTTAAACTGCAAGTTAATACGTAATTATTTTTAAGGATATAATTTTTGTTTTAATTAGCTAATTTGTGGCATTAATCGCGATTTTTTGAACAATATATTTACGATAAACGATTTTACTATTAGTTTTGCATTAATTGTTATTACTTTTTAACTGTAAGAAAAATTACATAATTGTAGTAAATGCTTTTACAGTGACTTTTGCAGTAACTTTATACTATAAGTTAACATGTAGTAGTTTTTACGGTTTTAATGTTTGTTTTAATCAGCTAATTTGTAAAATTAACATTCGTTTACCAGATAATTTTTACGGTTTGTTGCGAATAAAAAATACAACTATTATTGGTTTAAATTTTTACATTTTAATTGCAAGTGAAATTACAGAACATGACTATTTTATGTAGTTTGTATCGTAAGTTTGTACTGTATGTTAAGCTATGGCTATGAAACAATAGCTACAGCGTAATGTGCAGCCTAAATATAACTACAAAACTAAATAAAAGCTTGATGCGGTATTTATCGGAGCATTTAAAATAGTTTAACAAAAATTTCCCCTTTTTTGTAGGTGCTGCATTTTTAAAAAAATGCAAATCCAGAATTAAAAATAATTGATCTGTCTCCAAGCCCAATGTGAAAAAAACAACCAAATTATCCAGGTGTTAAAATCCTGACCTGCATCCAATTTACACACTACACAGCTCAGATCGCAAACAGAGATGTCCGAATTAAACTATTAAAAATCTAGAACATCAAATCCACAAATTCATCGAAGAAAAATCCCAATGCTATGTCATCCAGAACTGTCTAAAAATATTGCTGTTTGTGTATTTTTTTCTTCTTATCATTCCATGACGGAAGAGGTAAAATAAATTTGTTTAAAAGAAGTTGTTTAATCAGAGTTTAATAGAATCGCTGCATTCAGCCAGTAACAACTGGCCTAAAAACCAAAATCCAAACGAGGAAAGCTTCAAAATACAACTTTGTGGAGATGAAATTTAGCAAACGCTTTTTTGCGCCTTTATTGTTTAGAAACGGCAAAAATCAGAGGTGGAGTCGAGGACACAAGGCTCGAGGCCAAGGCAGAGCCAAGGATACAAAAAAATTCGAGGCCAAGGCCAAGGACAGCCTTTCCGAGGACAGACACTCTCGAGGCCAAGGACAGAAATGCTCGAGGCCAAGGACAGGAATGCTCGAGGCCAAGGACCAAGGACACAAGCACAAGTGCTCTCCAAAAAAAAAAAATAAGGTCTTCACAAAAATTTTGCAGGCGATCTCCACAAAAAAACGTTTTCCAAAAAATTTTTCAAGCGCTCCACAAAATTTTAACTATTCAAAAAATAGTGCTGTCCTCGAGCCGAGGACAGGCCAATTTTCGAGGATTTGAGGCCTCGAGGCCAAGGCCAACGACTTCAAAATGTGTCCTCGAGGCCAAGGACGTCCTCGAGGAAACCACCTCTGGCAAAAATGTGATAAACTTTACCAACTCGACATTTTTCGAATGTCACGTGATATGCCAAAGTCCAATAAGGTGAAAGCAAAGTTTCAAGAGTTAGCACTTTGATCAGTTATCGGTTGAAGTTTGGTTGGAGTGAGGGGCGAAGGATTGTGGAGTTTTAGTTTAGTTGGTTAAGGCTCAGTATTCGGATTTATTACTCGACATTGTATTTACTTGAATGTAGGTTACAATTAGTAGATTAGGGTAGAATATCAACAGATGCCAGATCAGTAGCCTAGACTTAGGCTAGTGTTGCAAGTCATCCGGTTCATGCGAAGACGCTCGTAGAATTTCATTACCAGATTCTGGATTACAGGTTCAAAGAACCGGTTGAAAATAGCTAGCAGCAATTAAAAACTGAAACTGCTTATTCTGCTATTCGGTAGCCTACAGTGGTACGGGTAGTTACATAGTTTTAGTCTGTTCGATATGATAGCCTACAGTAAAACTGTATGGTTGCCACTTAACAATAAGAGTAAAAATTAGTATGGTTGCCAGGTTTTCATAGGGCTACCAGTAAAACCGTACTTGTAATTTTCTCGAGTGAAGAAGGCAAATGTTTTTCGAGTTGCATTGATTTAAGTTGCAATTAATTACAGTAACCGGTACGTCATAGCAGATAGTGTTATGTTACAGGGTATTGGTTACAATTAAGGATGAGGTTAGGGTAGCCTGCTAATTAGGATTTGGCAAATTTTTATACGCGTGTTTAAGACCATAAGGTGCATGTAAAACTAAAATACTCGAAATTTTTCAGAAGCTGAAGTTGTGCTATCTAGATCAGGTTACACTCTTTTTAGTCTTTCTCTCTACGATTTAATTTAGAGTTATTTTGGGCTTTGTTGCAGTTTTTTGAGCTTTGTAAGTTGAAAATCATTTAAAGCATCCTATATAAGGAAATAAAAGCAATAAAGGTCATTTATCAATACTGCGGCTTATGAACTGATGCACCTTAGAGTCCGAAAAATGTGGTAGCCTATGAGAAATTATGATATGCGTGTAGCATAAAGTATATTTGTGTCGGGTGGAGATGAGTATGGCATAATTCAATAGAGCTGCAGATTTTTAAAAGAAGTCTAACTACTCTAGAAACCACCCTGGTTTGTGACAGTTTGGCTTGCTCTGGGCTATTCCAAAAATACCTATTTTTTGGACCATAGATAAGGCGCACCTAAAATACTCAAAATTTCAAAGAAACTGAAGGTGTGCCTGATATATGAATCATGCTATACTCGCTTTCTCGTCATAATTTACGTAATTCAGAGTTATTTAGAGCTTTACAATTGTACAGTTTATATAGCTTTGTAAGCTGCATTTTATTTAAAGTGCTTTATATAAAGAAATAATGGAAATAAAAAGCCCATTTATTGATACTGTGCCTTATACATCGGTGTGTCTTATAGTCTAAAAAATACGGTGCAAAAACCTAGTGATAATACTTTACTTTTAGTTTGTGATTAATTTGTCATAATAGAAGTGAAATTTGCTATCAATGAATTTTGATTGAAATCTTTGGCATTGCAGTGTGAAGTTTTGCTCATCACGGCGACTTATCTCGCATTTGAACAGCACATCAAAGAAGGATTCAACGTAAAATGTCCTTACATTAGTTTGACTCTTATTAAGTGATTTCAAATTTTGTTGCTTATTTGTCACTGAAACAACCTGCTCAACATTTTTGTGATGACAAAAGTTGGCCGAAGCTGGCTGCAACATGTTTTGAAGAAGAGAGCTTAGTGATATATCAAGCATATACAGTGAGTTAAAATAAGTGATTAACTTCAGTCAGTATTATCGACAGCATCATTCGGTCCATGCATGTATGTGTGGACAGTGACTTTTAGGCACGGACGTTTTTTTTCAAAAAAAATTTGTTTTTCAAAAAAAAAAAATTTTAATCGTTTTGCGGGCTTCTTGCCTAAAGGCTACCAGCGCCAAAGCCTTGGGAAGACCACCAGAACGGCAAATTCTTTAAAAAAGCAATGCGAAAAAGTTACCCTCTTACAGGATTCGAACCTGCTATGGTAATCTAAAGGCTATCTATTCTATTCAAACGCTGCAGGTTCAAATCTTGTTGGAGGATAACTTTTTCACTTTGCTTGTTTTAAGTAGTCGCTGTTTTGGTGGTTCTTCCCTAGGCTTCGGCGCTGGTAGCCTTTAGACCAGAAGCACGCAAGCGAATAAACATTAAAACTCTGGCGTGCAAACGTCACAATATCCCAATTAAATTATTATCAAGATTTTTGTTTCATAAAAACTTCTTTTTCAAAGAAAATGTTTTTCAAAAAATTTTTTTTCAATTTTTTGAAAAACTTTTTGAAAAATATTTCAAAATCCCAGTTGCGTATCTGGGTTGCACCTAAAACTATTTAACTGAAGGGGGAATGGAACAAAAACGTTTGCAAAAAAGTTATACCTGGAACGGATCCCCCTTCAAAAATTTCTGGATCCGTCTATTACATGAAAGATTATTTTTGTCATTATGTTTTTGTAGCAATTCGCAGGCAAATACACCTTGTGTGCGAAACAATCTATAGTTCGCTGCAAATAGTTTGCAATGCTCAAAGAAATGCTTGCAACCAGAATAGTGTTAATATAATTCATAAACTAATTATCGAACGGTGAAAGAGGATTTGAATTGACTTTGTTATCTGTTCATTGCATTACTTTTTTGGCAATTTATGCTGGTTAAGTGAGCTTGCTTTAAATGTTGTTTCTACATTGCTTAAGATTTGCCTTTTTTTTGATCCATTTCAAAGTTTGCTGTGTTTGCACGTGAATGCACAACATGAAACAAAACATTTCTTTCTTAATGGCCATACCAGGAGCTAAATGCTTGTGTCTCAGTTGCAAATTAAAAATTCTACCTAAATTAAAATTTCCCCAAGTTAGGACACCAATAGATTTGACTTGGGTTGTATTAGCACAGAAAAAACATCCGTATTTATTTTTAGATGACACTCTGTCATTATTGAAAAATGTGTATGTTGCAATTGAAAATCAAGTTGTTTTGAAGATGGACAATTTTCTCCACGTTTTTGTTCATCAGTTTTGGGCTTACTATGTAATTAATATGGAATATCTTGCGGCTGTTGCTCTGACACAGGAATTTTTCATAGGTAATTTTTTATGAAGGTATCTCTTAGTCTGTGTCATAGGTATAGTTTTTTTCTTGTTTTTTTTTTTTTAGACTAATATATTTCTTTCAATTCAGCATAGGTATAATGTGCATAATATTTGCCTAGTTAATTCGGTGGTTAGATGACAAAGTGACCTTTACGATTTTAATAATAAGTCAATTATGATGTTTTTGACGTTTGCAGGCCAGAGTTTTAATGTTTAATTGTTTTGCGTGCTTCTGGCCTAAAGGCTACCAGCGCGAAAGCCTAGGGAGAGCCACCAGAACAGCAACTACTTAACTTAAAACAAGCAATGCGAAAAAATTGTCTTCCCACAGGACTCGAACCTGCAGCCTTTGGATTACCGGTCCACTGCTCTACCACTTGAGCTAAAGAAGACGTCTTCTTGCATGCTTAATTTAAAAGCACGCGAAACGATTGAACATTAAAACTCTGGCCTGCAAACTTCAAAAACATCATAATTGACTTATTATTAAAATTATAGATCTAGCAAGTTGCTGGGTTTAAATATCCTAAATTAAGCATGTAAGAAGACGTGTTTTCTAGCTCAGGTAGTAGAGCAGTGGACCGGTAATCCAAAGGCTGCAGGTTCGAATCCTGTGAGAAGACAATTTTTTCGCATTGCTTGTTTTAAGTAGTTGCCGTTGTGGTGGCTCTTCCTAGGCTTCCGCGCTGGTAGCCTTTAGGCCAGAAGCACGCAAAATAATTAAAGCAACCTCATTGTCATCAGACAGGCCGTTATCTGTCTATAATTCAAAGATGGGAAATCTCGTTAAGCACTTTTCTCAAAGCATAACAAATCAGCATGTAACACTATACAGTAAAATTGCCAATTTAAGATTTTTGTATTCAGGTATTTCGCGTGGATCAAAGACAAGAAAAGTTGTTCAAAGAAGTCAAAATGAATCCCAAGCATACACTCTTATTCCATATTCGAAAAAACAGGGCTTCAACTGAAGCAACCTCAGCGAAAGCATAAGAAATAATTATGAACTTGTCCGCAGTCAACAAGTATTATATTTGTTCAAAAAATCCTTAATTAAAAAAAATTTTTATCATAGGGTCACAAACGTGACCTCGTATGCTTCATCTCTGCTGTTGAGCTTAGGAGCGGGAATGGGATCATAAGGCGATAATTTATTTTTGATTTTAGGATTTTTTAGATCAACCTCAACACTTGCTGACTTTAGAGTTTAGATCTTTTTAAAACTCCGGGTTTCCTTTCGTTTGTATTATTTTTGTGTATTTTAATGCTTTATGTTGAGGCACAATACATAAAAACAGTTGCTTCCTGAGTATGCTAAAAAGAACGAAAACTGTGTATACAAAAAAAAAATGTTAAAAGGGCAATCTAGTCGAAAAATTGTTTGCTCCGTTTACTCTAAATATTTTGGCTATCTGAAAACTAACTTCACCCAATTTGAGCGTTCTATACCCTTGCGTTCTTGAGCTATAACAGTGTAGATTTCCACTTCGAAAGACTTTTTCTTAAAAATTTTGCCAGGGTTGCCATTGCAAGGCTATAAACAAAACTTCAAAAAGTTTCTGTATGTTCGTAACTCTCCATCAGTGCTTTCGGCTGTGTTGTTGTCAAAACAATGTAAACGGTTAGAATTGTAAATTAGCTGCTTTTCAAGTAAACTCAAGCGAACTTTCCAAAAGTTAATCTTCTGTCTCAATACTGACAAAATGGCAACACTGAAATTAGCGGAAAATTACTAATTTTGAACAGCAATATCTCGAAAACGGCAAGATGTAGAAAGTTCAAATTTGGTAGGAATGCGTTTTAGGTTTTTTTCAACATTTTGGTCAAAAGTGAATAACTTGACTTAAATATCCTTTTAAGTCTTGCAGTCATCGCTGGCTTTCTTGTAGGTTCATTTTAATGAACTTTTTTGTGCTTTATTTATCACTGTGCAATGTGAATGTTTGTTGTGTTTCACCATTTATTTAACCCCTAACAGTCGTAAGAAAATATTGGCATATTGTACTTCACAGTTCATCTGTTTGTTTTTTGTTGAATCTGTTCTCTTCACTTTAGATTTGATCAGTTCATCTCAGTGATAAATTTGTTTCAGCACAAGTTTTCACAGAGTTCAGTAGGTTGTAGTCAACTTCCTGAGCGATATTACAGTTGCTTCTTCGGTTTGCCATGAAAAATTGAGCCAAATAGAAGCAACTGTAACTTCACTTAGGAAGTGTACTACAACCTGCGGGACTCCGCGAAAGCTTGAGCCAATAGAAAGTTATCACTGTGTTGAATTGATCGAGTCCAAAGTGAAAGTATTATAGTTCAAACTGTATTTTCATATTTCTTCAAGTTGGTAGTAAACATTAGTTTGGAGATACTGTAAATGCAACTGCTTAATTGTTACCGGTATGTGAAAACTACTAATAAATTATAGTATTTTGAAATACTTGTGTACCTTTAAGTTACGGACAAGCGATATAGTAAATTAAACTAAGCATTTTTAGGTAAAATAGTTACTAATAAAACCCTGCCTTTTAAAATACGGGTGTCCCTTCAAATTGCTGCCAAGCCTCGAAGTAAATTTAACTAAACATTTTTAGGTTACAAAGTTACTGATAAAACCCCGTTTTTTAAAATACGGGTGTCCCTTCAAATTGCTGCCAAGCTGCACAGTAAATTTAACGCAACATTTTTATGTTAAAAATTTACTAGTAGAACCCCGTTTTTTGAAATACTGGTGAACCTTCAAATTGCTGCCAAGCCATATAGTAAATTTTACTAGCTATTGTTAGGTTGAAAAGTTACTGGTAAAAATCCGTTTTCTTGCGTACGGGTAGACCTTCAAATTGCTGCCAGAATTTTTGTAATATTTACGGGAAAAAATTTTAACAGTGCAGTTGTTTTGTTCCGACGCGCTTTTTGTGAAATTTTGTTTGTGCCCGCCTCTGAAAAACACTTTTTTTTCAAATCTACAGTATGTTTAATGAAAAAGAAAACGTTATAAGTAATGCTAATGCTGGAATTCAGGCGAGACTTAACATAATTTTCCACATTTCTAATTCGCATTCACAGTAATACTACGAGTATATTTTGTGGCGGGAACCAGCCCCGCCTGGCCTCTCTCTCTCTGGCTACTGCCCAGTTCAGCACACAAACAGTAATAGTCGCCAACAGGTTAATAACATAGAGGCACGTTCGCATTAGCACTCTTACCTAAACAAACTTAGCATTCATAGCATCACAAAAAAAGCTGCAATTAAAGTGCCAATTAAGATATTATAAAAATGTGGACAAGTAGAATATTATTTATTACGTTTGAAAGGAACTGCTTCAAGCAAAACCTTTAAAAATTTTATTTACATCCCGTAATTAATCTATAAAGGCAATGTTATAAACCTATCATACTTACATCTTTTTGCCCTATGCTGTGTTTTTTTACTCGGTCTCTATATTCAGGTGTCAATACGTCCAAACTGCAGGGCTAACTTCAAGTTCACTTATCAACCACGGACTTCTAAATATTAGCATCTGGACTGGAAACGAAAATCGCGCGCGGACAAGTTGAGGCCTAAGTCAACAAACCAATTTTGCCGATAAACCGTTTCTTTGTTTTTGCGTAGAAGTAGTTTTACTGGCAACTCATATAATAATTCCAAAATCATACTGAAAAGATAGAGACCACACGATATAATCACAAATTTGGAACTTTAAAACATTTTTATTGACTTGCGGCAAATGTAAAATTAAAAATATCGCTCGTTGATATACAAACGAAAATTTTAGCGAATCATAAAACAACACTCGGTACCTCAATTTTAATTAGCGAACGCAATGACCTAGAAATTGATATTCAACGCGAATAGCAATTCACAAATCAACTCGACCTTGTAATCATTTAACAACTTTTACCCAGTATGATTAAGGGCCCATAGGAATAATATGCTTCTTAGTACAATAACCATTCACAAACATGAAGTAACTTCTACTCAGAATAAAAAAGTAACAACTATGTATTCTCAAAAGTAGCTTTTCAAGCACATTAATCAGCACAAAAACATAAAAAATAAATACTGTACCACAAAAAATTTAACAGCGATTGCTATATCACTATATTGAGAGTAGTACCAGCAACTCATTAATTTTGTCTTTTAGTGACATAGAAAAATTGAATATCGACATTGTGGAACGTTTCAGCAGCAAACAAGTCGCAATTCAGTGAGCGACAAATCAGTAGTAAGTATATCAGTGATATTGGGATCTTTTGTTTTACCAGAATAACCAGACCTGCAGTTGAGAGCTGAACAATATTGACCACAATTAATAAAACTGGTATTAACTAGAACATAAACTTTAAAATCATGTTAGATATAGACCCTAGATTCCTGTAACATAAAAAAGCTTGCTAATCAGGCTCGTAGCCAGATCGAAAGTTTCAGGGACGCTAGCGCAGAATTTGGGAGGGGGCAATATTTTTTTCCTTCATCATTGCAATTGTATGGTTTTGAAACTTATCATTTTTGTTTTGCTTATGCGTTTGCAGAAGCTTCAAATATGCTTGTTATCACAGTGAAAACTTTCCATCGGAATGCATTCGGTCACACATCGGCTACATAATTACGGAATATATGTATAGTATGTTGCATGAAATATATATGTATTTTTTTAGTTTTGTATTTTATTCCACGACCGCCAAAACACAAAGCAACAACACAAAAACTAGCAAAAGATCGAGGAAAAGGCAGAAGCAACAAAAACGATATACGTTATAACATGCTCACTAACAATAGGGTTACCATATTTTCATCACCAAAAAGGAGGACACCTTTTTAATGAAATTTATTAACAGCTAGTAGTTCTGCATCGCCTATACGGCAAAAGACAAACGACAGCAACAATCATTTTAGCTATAGGTCAAAGTGTTATTACCACTAGCGTAAGCAGGATTTTCGAAAAAAGGAGGGGGGCAGAAACTTTGAGAATAATGAAGACCAAAAGAAAAAGGTCTTCACTCAGATTTAGTCCGTTTTTCTGCCCAAACGTACGTCATAAACACCCTCGACTGTCTTAGAGGAACCTGGTAAGACGTAAGCTATAGCGCGTGCGTGATATATAGGCCTACTTTTAATGATCTAGCTGATGATATATTTATATACTAAAAGGCTGCGTGAGTGGACATGTTTAATCTGTTCAAAATGCCGAAAAGGAGGACATTTGGGCATTTTTTAACGTCCCCGGAGGACAAGTTATGTTTCATTAAAAAGGAGGACATGTCCTCCAAAAAAGAGGACATCTGGTAACCCTAACTAACAATAAAATACAATCCAGCTAACAGAATTGTACCACGGCTGCTTCACCTGTATAGGCACTACACAAAGTGTTTACAAGATTTTTTAAGAACTATTTACAAATTGTAACAAACAAACAACAGCACAAACAAAGGACAGTAATACGTGTACTACTATAATCTTTTCCAAAATATCAAAAACACACAACAAGATGATAACAGTACATCAAGTTTTGTAAATGACCTATGCTTTTTGAACGTATGTTGTAACAGTAAGCTAAGGCTCTTAAGAAGTAGCAAAATCATGAATTACTATGCAGTATGCACGGTACAATTTAGCCATCAACCATTAATTAGTCAGCCCCTGTATGATTATTAAGCAAAGGTTCTACAATATAACAAAACGATTATAGCCAAAATCATGTACAAGATTTCCCCTAAAGGAGGTCCATCATTTATCTAGATTGAATCCTATCAACATCCGACAAGAATCGAAATCAAACATAATGTATAATAAAATGATTGCACGTGTCACTAATTGGAGAAGCTGCACAACGGCTCAGATGTATAATTTAATACGCTGGAATGCTACATTGTGCTAATTTATGTTCCCGTTGACTTAGTAAATTTGATTTTTTTCATAAATTCTTTTACAGTTTGGGAATTTTTGCGTAATATATGTGTTAGAAATGACGATGCAACATGGAAACTTTTAGATGGCGCACACATGTTGGTTTTCACAGCTATTGTAGCTTAAATAACATACTGTGCTAGTGTGCAAAGCCAACTAATACATTTTTAGCTTCGTATAGCCACGCTCAAGGCTGCAAACTCTTTAAACAGAACTCGATCGTTTGACGAGCTTAAAACTCAAAAAAAATTTTAGAACTCTAACTTCTCAGACGAGCGAAAATGGGCTGATGTGACCCATGCAAACCAGACACACAAAAATAGCAATGCTTTCTTAGCTTGTTTCCCTAGCCAATACCGAGTTTTGACTAAATGCTTGACTACCTTCACCCAGTGATTGCCTACTGTAACCTCTGAAATCAAATCTTTCATTGTACTCGCTCTACTATGCCGAAGCGTGTAGCGAGTTAGCGGGGCCCATGTCTGCGTCATTGCGCCCTGGGAACACAGCTCCTCTCAAAGAAATGTTGCAGCGGTGGTAAGCCATTGGCAACTTGTGTCCGATTTGAACCTCAGACCTCCAGCTTTATAGACGAACGTGTTACCGCTCGATCAACTGGCCGGTTACTGTAATGCCTAATCAGAAAATTGCACATTCATTTTTCCATTGTTTACTACAGTGTAGCACAAGGAAAAATGATTTAATCTAGGATGCATGTTTTAATCCAATAACCTACATTATATAATCTTTCTTCTGTTGCTTCCACAGCATTATTATAGGTTTCACTAAATATTACGCTAGTACCGGTAGTGATAATGTTTGCTTATATTGGTGTAATTTCACTAAAATTTTAACTAATTAATGTTGTTAATGTCTTTCATTTTACACAATATGCTTCTTCATTCATTAGCCGAAGCAGTTCTAGTGTACAAACTTATTTGATAGATACTATACCTAAAATTACAGTTTTTACTTCAGCCAACCAACAGCAAATCGCCTTGTCTTTACCAGCTTACTAAAACTAATGATTTCTAATGTAGACTATTGCCCTGTTAATAACAAAACTACCTACTTACAGACCACCCAAATAAAGCATATTAACTAGCATTGCACTCTTATTGCCTCTAGTATACAGTACAACTGTGCTTATGTCTGCAGTACAAAGAATTAAGAATTCTAAAGTGAAAAGTCACTGCTTGTTTACATGCGATAGCGGCTCAGATGCGCAGACGCACTACTGCGCAGGCCTCAACTTGTCCGCCGAAGCGCTGCTTTTTTCTTTCGTTTCCAGTCCAGATGCTAATATTTAGAAGTCCGTGTATCAACGCTTCAATTTTATTATGCCGTCCAAATATAAGGATGCTGGTAATGTTCAGCAATTGTGCAGAATGCATTGTTTTGTTGCAGGACAATGTGATAAAGTCTAATAGTGTCCAATTAGGTAGATATAACAGTCTTAATAGCATTGTAACGTTGGCACGAGAAGGCAAAAAACTTGCTACAAGTTAAAACACGGCCGAAGTTATTTCAATATTATGGAAAGTTTTCTGGAATCTAGCTGGAAGCCACTTACACGTCGCAAGAAAACCCTTCTGCAACATTTCTGCAATCGTTGCTCACTATTCTTGCTAGGCCATTTACACACAGAAAAAAGTTGCATCAGCGCTTCTGCAAGCGTTGTTGCAGAAAAAGCTTGATTGTCTATTTTGGCTCGAAGTTTTAATCTATCTGAAAAGCTGCTGACAAAAGATTTGACAGCACAGGCTGATATTTTCAACTATATAATAGTTTCAAGATGTATTACAAATAGCAGTAATCTGTGAGATAAAAAAAACTCCTACCACTTGTTTCACCCTGACAGGATTTTCAGGAGTTGGTTAATCTAAAAGTAAAGCAATAAATTAAACTTTTGAACTTTTGATCTAGCCTGCAGTGGCTTTGCAGGCTATCCGGCTGCCCTCCTACTACTAAACAATGTGCAGCCGAAACTGCACCGGTGAGCTGAGCTTATTTGAATTTTAGGCAAAAAGCGGGGGTGTAAAAAGGCAACTCTCAAGTTTGCCAACAACCCGAATAACGTTTGTAGTAATATGGAAGCACATAAATGGAATTCAAATCCAGGTTTTACAACCGCATACACTTTGAACACCAACAAAAAACAGGCAGAAGCTCTCTTGAAAGAAACGTTTGTTGCATTAAAGAACACGGTGACCAGCCACAGATTACTTGGAATATCTCCATCGACGTGCCCCCAAGCACTGCGTGCTATGCCTTCCTGAAAAACTTTTGATTTTGATGCCTAAGGTATCCAAATTCAGCAATCAACAAGTGTTTTGAATCACCGCAAAATGCCGTAACAAAGCCGAATTCCAGTTGAGAAATCGACAAGACACCTCAAGCAATAACACTGGATCTTCGATCTCATTACTAGACATGAACACAGACGATTCGTGCTTAGTCACAAATTCACAATTCCATCGAATAATTTCAGTTGAGCATTCTTTTATCCGCCTAATCCGTTTTCATGTTAATCACTGCTTCTTGCAACTGCATTACCGACCTTTTGGGTTTTAGCCTAACGATTCTAATACGCTCAGCTTACCTGATCTTTTCGGCAGCGCGTTCTTTAGTTGTGGGTTGGCAGGTGAATGGATGGCAGCTATGGGGCCACTCCAAGCAAGATTAAAAGTTGTAATTTATTTTTCTACTTTTAAAATACCCTTTGAGAATCCCGTGAGGGTCATATAGGTTGTATAGGGCTTTCTCATCTCATAGATTACTGCAATTTTTATTGTTCCGCTGTGGATTTTTCATTGGGCACTCTTTTGATAGTGACGTCAATCCCCATAATTAAAATAATATCAAAATTCAAGAAATAAAGACACTTTCTTTGATTTTTAAAATTTTCTGTAACATTCAAAACAGCCAAACTCAATGTGAAATCACTCTTTTTTACTAATAATTTAGGTGTGATGACGTACCTGCTGGAGTGAATCTAACAACATACTCATATGCTACTTCTAAGGAATGCCTATACGATGCAAATAGACAAAGATTTTTATGCATAGATTCTAAGCGGTTAAAGTGCATTGGGCTTCATCTTCACACATTTTTTCACAGAGTTGATCGCGTTTACGAAGCAGTCGCTTAAGATGCGAAAACCTACATAATCACTCTTGAAAAAAACATTTTAATTCTATTTGGACCAGGCAAAATTTTTTGATTAATGGCCCAGGGGGGAATCGAATCAACACATCACATTCAAACGTTAATAACTCCCGAATTACAAAACATTAAAAACCCGTTTTTGCTCCACGAGAAGCTCAATTGTCTGTTATATTTTTAATTTTGATTTTCAATTAATTTCAACATAAGTCAAAGACTATCAGAAGCGATCGGTTCGCTTTTCATCTGCATGATGTTAATAAGCGTTTAATTGCCATAACGCGGCATTGCAGCTGGATTTTTATTTAGTAACTCGGAGATAATTACAAACTAAATTAAAAGATTATTTTTATTCTGCTAAAATATCTAAATTATTGGTTTGGTGCGTGAATTAATTGCATGCTGAATATTTGTTACTGTTCTAGTTCCCTTTGCTAGACACTACAAAATATGGTATTTTTTGTGCAAAATTTAGAAAAGAACCAGCATTAAACCACTATTTTTTCTCATTCACATTTTATGTGTAAATGTTTATGACATAGCTGCAACAAACGTCATAAAATTGGTTGAATTTTGATGTAATTTTTAGTATGCTAAATATTTGTAGTCCAATATAATAAAATATAGTACGAGTTTTCGCTTGGAAATATGCTACTCCTAAGGAAAACTCGTACTATGGGTTTCATTCTCAGTCTGGTAGATCTGGCAATAAAAAATTGCATTTGTTGCTGATCTTGCTGAACCTAATCGAAAGTGCAGCATAGCATTCCGTATATAACAACACTTTAGCTTACCAATCTTATCTTTTTTTATCATTAGTCGTGTGGATAAAGCGTTTGTTTCTGATACAGTAGATTTGGGTTCGATTACCGGTCTGGTCAAACCAAAACTTGAAAAAAGTTTGTATTTACTTCCATCTTCCCGGCTAGATATTAGCAATAAAATAGGCAGTGTGAAATTTTATCGTTTGTGGTAGACAGGTGGGCAAACGACTGCGTTGTCTCAAAAAATACACAATTTTTTCGCTGTCTGTAAATAACTTGGTACATAAAAATGCAAATACTTTACACTTACGAAAAATACTTGCAAAATGTATCGGAAAGGTGCATGGGTAGTGAATGTTAATTTTTTCAAACTGTTTTATGTACAATTTTTCATGGACTTTTGAATCATAGGAAAAAAAGAAATTGGTCTAACTTGATACTCGGAATCTTGATTCATTTTTTAGAATAATAGTTTGGATAATTTGGAGTACTGTAATAGGTTTTGGAGTCGGGATAGTTTTTTTTTGTTTTTTTTGCTTACTTTGCAGAAGATTACGTCGTCTAATATTGAAGAGTATTTTTTTCTCAAAAATTCAAAAGTTTTGCGGTTTTTATGAAGTTTGTATAAGAAACCCTACATTAATTTGTTTATTGCTCGCCATTAGATTTTCCAAAATCTTATATAATACTTAATGGGCTTACCTTCTAGTGTATTGTCACAAATGATTTCAGAAGTAAAAAGCCAAAAATTACAATTGTTTCCAACGTTGTAATTACAATTAATGGTTATTTTGATCGAAATACCATTATTTTTATCACTATTCGTACCATTCTACAAAGACTGTCTAATTCTCAAATGTAACGATTTTATCTTGATAATGTTTCAGATTTTGTTTCAGAAGTGGCTTTATAACAAAATGTTGCAAATTTTGGTTATTACTGGTATTAGTGCTGAATAAGTTTAGAAAAACAGTAAAAAAAACGTATAATCCCAAGAGTAAAAATTTATTTGTCGGTTCTCATCTTTGATCAAAATGATCATATCTATACTGCCATGGTACTCACATTCAAAACCACCAATATTGTTTGTAAACGATAAAGCCGTTAGGTAACAGCAGTAAAACAGAAACATTAAAAATTTGCCAACGACATCAGTGAATTTAGATATCTTAGTTATCTATGATCACAAAAAAATCCAGCATAAATTCATCTACTAAATGGTTAGCTAATCGGATTGTAACTTGCAGAGCTTGTTAGTGAGAGGATTTACTTTTCGTTTTTAAATTTTCTAGTTAAAACGTAATAACACAACATACTTTTTTAAATTTAGCATGACACGGTTGCCACCTATCATTATAGACCACAAATGAAAAAACAATGTGAAACTAAGTGGTATCTGCGTTTTTGACAAAATGTTAAAAAAATTAACGCCACGCAGTAGGCCTGTAGCATCTAATAAGAAATTAGTAAACGCGGTAACAAGTATACTATACCACATAGCACGTTTTACGATGTGCAGTAGCCTACATACCCCATAATTGTTTAGTAGGAACGACCGACGCTTGCGTTGCGTGTTTTTTTGTTTTTACTCGGCCATTTTCCAACTAACGAGTGCAAAATTTCAGACTTTTGCTTATAACTTGAAACGGTTTAGTCTAGCTACATGAAATTTTGGCAGCAGCTTAAGATTAACAAATTGCATGTTTGTACCAAATTTCGAGGCAATAGGTGACGTGACTTTAGTTTTAGAACCCGAAAACCGCCCCGCAAGTTTGGCGTAAAAAGCCGTCTCAGTCAATAACGGCTTAAGTACAGCAAAAAATATTTTATATGGTGGTATGTCTTAAGATACCCTTCCATCCCAACTAACCCACTTTTGGCCGCGATGAGGTTCATTTCTTTTTTTTTTTTTTCCTTTTTTTCCTTTTTCTTCCTTTTTTTTCTTCCTAATTTTTGTACGCTCTTCTCCTAAACCACAAAACATCAAAATCTAATTTTTGTGTAAAGTTGTTGAGCTGCAAGCACAATTTTTTCTCCCGAAATTTTTTGGGGCAACTCCACAGGGAACCCCCCCAAAATGGTGCCCCAAAATATCCATTTTTTGAACGGCTTAAGCTAGGGTTCCAGTTTGTTTTGGTATCAGCAGATATTTAACAGACAATTATTTTGACGTAGTTTGGGGGTGCCACCCCCCCGGGGACCCTCTCAAATGGACCCCCCAAAAATCAATACTTTGAACAGCTCAACTTAGGGTGCCAGTTTGCTTTGATATCAGCAGATATTTAACTGACAAATATTTTGACATAGTTTGGGGGTGCCACCCTCTCGGGGACCCCCCAATTGGACCCCCTAAAAATCATGTTTTTTCTGATGCTTAACTTCGGGTGTCAGTGTTTTATGATATCAGCAAATATTTAAGAGACAAATATTTTGGCGTAGTTTGGGGGGCCACTTTTTCGGGGACCTCACAAATGGACCCCGAAAAATCAATTTTTTGAATTGCCCGAGCTAGGGTGCCCGTGTTTTATGATATCAAGAGATATTTAACCGACAAATATTTTGACTCTACTTTTCTGGAGGTTCCATAATCAGATATTTTTGAATAATTGCTGATTTTAGGGTAGACGAAAAGTGCTTTTGAGCGTCACAGCATTAGCTACACGTCGGTCGTTCACTGGGTTTGCTGGCCAACTCCCATCTAGTTTGATGTGAATTTTATAAAAAATTTTACCATATTTTACACTAGATATTGGTTATTGCTTCGAAAAACATTTTTAACTCAAAGCTTTTTGCACTAATAACCTTGAATAACAAAAAACGTAAAAATTGAAAATAATCATTCCGAAACAAATATCATCAAAAACTCTCTACTATTTGCAATGTTATTGAATATCGCAAAGGCATATGAAATGTTGCAATTTAGTGAAAGCAAAGCGGATGCGCACAATGAAGTTATTGGTGTGCTTCAACGTCACACGCAAAGACAATCGGGCAAATTTCTGTTTTGGATGTTGTCACTTGAACTTTATGAAAAAAGCTCAAGCAGTCAAATTTATGCATAAGTTTTTTCGAAAAATGAAATGACCAACTTTCTATTGATACTGCTGCTTAGCAGAAACTAAAAATTTATTTATTATTTGCGTTTTTTTTTTTTTTTTTTTTTTTAGTTACCAAAAACAAATTTCGAACATAAAGTCTACCGAAATTCATGCTGCATGGCACACGCTTAATAACTTATGAACATTTTTGACTACTGTATATCAGCAACGTGAAAAAAAGTTTTGGCAAAAAACAAAAGGACTTGCGCTAATGTTGGTCTCTAATTGTTTTATTAACAAATGCGTTTATATTACTAAATCGCAATTCTCATTTATTAGCAAAATGCTAAAAATGAAACTTAGTTTGAAATTTGGTAAAATTATACAAAATTGTCTGAGAAATTCAGCTGTAAGCTTTTGATATCATACTAAAAATTATAATGCCTCAGGCAAAATAGTAAATAAAAATCTATTGTCACAACTCTTTTTGAACATCGATCGCAACAAAAGCCGTTCAAGAGGTCACTGGATTTACGCTCTTTTATTTACGTTACCAGTGTACGAAAAAGCGTGAAATTATTAATTACAACCGAGCAATTGGGACTAACAGGATTAAATTAATTTTTTTAAGATTTTGCCAAAAACGCAAGTCGACCTTGAGAAACGTTCAATTACTCCGAATCTAGTAGCCTTGCGACAATGGTTTTACCAATAAAAGTTGAAGCAGTAAATTGAAAAGTCAAGAAATTTCATTATCCCTATGTTACTAACCTTTTTCAGGAATTGACTCCTCAACGGCAGGGCTTCTGAAGCCCACCATGGTTTTTCGATAATAACTTAAAAACTACCCAAGCTAGAAATTTCAAATCTTCACTGCATGGTAGAGCATTTATTCATCTTTCGACGTCGCAAAAACAACTTTGGAATTTATTCCCAAAAGTTAATGAAATATGCACTTTATTTAAGTGTGCGCAATTATAGTTGAGCGTGAAATGAGATTATAATTGCTTCGCCGTGAGACGCGGTAAAGATAGTATTTAAGATAATGACGAACACAAAACGCTTATTGCAGGTCGACGAAATTGTTCAAGCATCACAAAAATTTCGGACAATTTTAATTATTTGAATTGATGTAAATGATGTAACATAGTTAGATGACATATGATAAGCTTTATTCATGCGTTGTATGAATTGATATACATTGCAAAATTGTATCAAATTCTTTATGATTGTGGGCAAAACTGTACCGTAAATTAAAGCCCCACAGTATAATTAATTAATTGAATTATTTCTTGGTTAAAATACGGTACATACAATGATAGCCTCATAAACTTGAAGACAACGTACGTCAGCGTTGCAAAATCGGGCCGGGCTTTTCGAGCCGGGTTTGGGATTAAATTTGACAAAAATTTCGGGGTTAATTCCGGCCTACGGCGAACTGTTTTTTTTTTTTTCGGTGTACAAAAATATAATCGAAATAACTTGGCAACATTGCTAAATTTTTCATACCTAAGTTGACTTTCGGGTTTTTTGAGCATGATTTAGATTTTAAATTAGTTTTCGGGCTAGGGCCGGGATTAGTCGGCCCGTTTACAACTCCGACGTAGGCCTACGCACAAAAGCGTTGTCGTAAAACCAAACGCACTACCTTTCATAAAAGCGTAATTTCGTTGGCTATAAGAATACAGCGATAAGCTGCAAGCTGACCTCATTTACTTCAATTTTGGCGCGATGTCATAATGCATTTATTTCAAATCAAATCTCTCATCATACTCGCTGCATTTCGCCGAAGCGTGCTACCAGTTGACAGGGCCCATCTTCTCGTCATTGCACCCAGACAACACAGCTTCATTCAAAGAAATGCCGCAACGGTGGTGAGCCGTTGGCAACACTGTGTCCAATTTGACCGGTCCAAGATTCAAACTTCAGACTTCCCATTCCAGAAATGAACGCGATTTTATTAAGATTTGAAATTTTTGAAGCAAAATGTTTGCAACAACAAACTAATATATTATTTGGCTAATAACGGCTATTGCGGTTTAATTTATAGTATTTTAGTGTGCTTTTACTTGGTAAAAAAAATTAATACAGTTAATGCGGTTAGTTTTTTTTTTTTTTTTGCTATAAAGTTGGAAAAAATCAAGCTTTTTACTTATTATTTTAAAATATGCTAAAACAATTTATACTAATAACAGATTTATTCTATCATTCATTCCGATTAAATGCTGTGGAATTGCTCATATTATACAAAAGAATGATTGTTTTCGATTCTAAAATCGTAAATTTAATTTTGTGATCTCCGTTTTGCGGAATCAACCACGAGATTAATCCCAAACGTAATCAAACAAATAAAAACATTTCATGCAAAACAAGTAGTAATCGTCGACAAAACTCTCTGATAATAATTTTAACAATCGACATACTAATTAAATTCAAACCACGGACAAGAGCAATAATAATTATATTGTATATGCTATACTTTACGTAGATAGATAAGCAATAATAAGCAATACTAGAAAATACTCACTTGAGTATAAAAACTAACGCCTAATTGCTATTCTGTATTGTTTGTTTAACGCCCATTCTAATGATTAGAATTGTTTGCTTAGCGTCCATTAGAATGGGTGCCAAACAAACAATACGGAATAGCTATCAGGCGTTAGTTTTTATACTCAAGTGAGTATTTTCCAGTATTTTTTATAACTGCTTATCTTTCTATATAAAGTATAGCGCCTTACACTAATGAATAATATTGTCTTGTTAACGAATTTTAATTTGTTTTACGAAATTGCAATGTAACAGTAATTACGAAATATATTTGCTTTAGCTTGGAAAAAAAACACTGGGTGTTCGCTCAATAAAAAGTAGAATGCGTTACAAAATTATCGGCATTCCTATTAGATTTTATTACTTTCTAATCATGTGAAACACTTACTGTAGAATGTAAAAATACGACCAAAACGTAAAAAACTTTTGATCGTTCTTGGGGCTTAGTCTTCAAATATCCTAAGGTATCGGGAGCACCAGGCAGGGTCTACGAGAGGAGGCTAGGGGGTACATCGTACCCAGGCCTGGGTTAAGGAAGCCCGGTTGGACCTATAAGTTCACGCGCACTCAATTAGTAGTAGTTCGGTGTGCATGCGTACAAAAGTCGGCCGGATTTCCGGTAAAAATATTTTTCTTGGTCTTAACGCAATTTCTTACAAAAGCTGGCTGAATTTGCAATGAAGAGCTTTTCTTGTCTTTACCCAAATAAAAAGCTGTTGGTCTTCCCCCTACTTCTCGCCCTGGTATTGGCAAAAGAGCTCAATATCAATTTTTGCACCCTGACAAAATTTCTCTCTGAGGCTCTGGTCGCCTGGCAAGGCCTAATAAAAGCAAGTTTCGAAGCAATTTAGAAGGTTTATAGGTATCACTGCAATGCGAGATTCAAAAATTTAGAAACCGAAAATTTCTCTGATGATTATTTACGCTTGAGGGAGGTCTGAAGTTCAAATCTTGGGCCGGTCAAATCGGGCACAGTTTTGTAAACGGCTCGCCACCGCTACGACATTTCTTTGGAAGGAAGTGTGATGCCCGGGTGCAATGACGTGGAAATAGGCCCAACAAACTCGCTACACGCTTCGGCGTAATATAGCAAGTTTAATGAGAATTTAATTGATTTAATTTGAATTATTTGTCATGTAAAACTATTTATAGAAACATTGTATTTGTAATATAAATAAAAATCAATAAATAATAAAAAAAACAACATTAACTTAGGGGCGTATGATTGGACTAGTTGATGGCTTTTTATGTGCAGGTAAAAACAATGCTTTTCATTTTCAATTATTTGCAATTTTTGTAAATGGGATGTAAGGCATTAAAACTAAGGCTAGACTATATTGAACTTTAGTTTATATTTTACATTTAGTGGCCAGTTGGTTGAACAGTTACGCGATTGCTTATGGAACGGGAAGTTAAAAGTCAATTCCCGGGCAGGTCAAATCCGACACAATTTGGTTTCGGCTTGCAACCACTTCTACATTTATTCAAAAGGAACTGTGCTGTCAAGTAGCTATAGCTCGGAGCTGGGCATCACAAATCTTGTCACGCGTTTCGACATGATTTTGCTAGTATTGCCCAATGAGGAATTGGTTTTTATTTTTTGTATTGGCGTATAGCTAACATAACCTGTGACTGCATTGAATCATGATTCGTTTTCTGCTCTAATATTGTTTTGTTTGATTGTTGTTAGCGAGGAATCATTGCATTGTAAACTAGTCATAACTCTATTTAATCGAAATTAGGGTGAAAACAAAGACTAAGGAACCTAATTTTCGTTTATTGCTTCGGGCGTATTAGCTTTTCTTCGCAACACAGTCACGATAATTATTGTAATCCATCTAATCTTGGACACCAATTTACTTTAATCCTTTCAATCTCTATCAGAAACATTAAGCGTGAAATTAAAATTTTACACCGAAAACTAGAAATTGGCAAAATTGCAAAAAATTAGTAAAAAAAAAAAAAAAAAAATTATTTTTGAACCCCTAACGTTGTATAAGCAAAAATAGTTACATTGTAATTGGTAAAAACAAACGGAAAAGTCAGGAAACTTTAGGTTTTTGTTGTGAACCAGATTTAAGTAACTACTGTTTGTAACGAGTGTGGGCTTCAGAAGCCCTACCGTTGAGTAATAAAGGGTTATTGTGGCTTGACTGCTTTGTAACAAAATTTCAAAATAAACAAAGGGGGGAACCTGACCGATCTCTCCTGGGCCGAATAGGATTAATTCGGGCCTGAGACGTACTTTTTGTCTTAGGTGCACAAAAATATAATCAAAATAACTTGGCAACATTGGTAAATTTTTCAGACCTAACTTAACTTTTGGATTTTTTTTTTTTGTACATGATTTGGGCTGCAAATTAGCAATCGCATTCGGGCCGGGTTTGGGCTTAAATTTTCGGGTTCAGGCCGGGTTCGGGCTCGTACGCTTACGATCTGTGACACAACTATAGGAAGGGCTATTGCCTTAGCCCGCCTCCTTACCTTAATTACCAACAAAATTTAACTCTAAAACGAAAGGGGCTTAATTCTATCTTCAAAAAGTTTTCAAATATTATCCGTTTAGTTGTTTTAAATTGCTTTTAAAACGAGCGAAAAGTGATCCGATTGGCGTAAACACTTATCAGAACATAATTTTTAAGTAACTGAATCGGAACATATGTTGACAATTTTCAACATGCCGTTTTTATGTGTTTTTTAATGCTAATGCGCGGTGTTTTCAAACCTTATATGTTTAACTTATTTTCTTGTGGTGGATATTTGCAGGTGCGGAGTCAGAAATCTTCAAGGGTGAGGGGGCTATTTGGTGGTCAGAGGGCGGACCCCCAGCGATCAAATATTTTGTATTTTTTGAGCAAAAGTAAAACTGAATGTTACAGGCCTATTTTAACAAAAATTAATTCTATTAAAACGTGGGATGGAAATTAGCAGTTAAAAAACAGGATTATGGGAGCTGCATAAATGGACTATGTGGGAGATAGCTATTGGTAGAATTTCAGTTCTCCTATTGACAAGATGGTAAGTCATGAAGTACTACCCCGGTGGTTCAATACAACTCTAAAGGAGTAATGTAATTAGGGAGGCTAATCGAAAGAAGTTTGAGAGAAGTGATTGATAAATAACTAATACTGAATAGCCCCCCCCCCACCTGTATTCCTGAGCTTATATATCTTTTAATGGAACCTATCTTAAGCAATTTTCAATAAGCACCCTACTAAATAAACGTTTCAACATATGCTTTGAGTCATTTTTTAGGTCTATTTCAGCGCAAAAGACTGTCTCAGAAGTGCTAAAAAGGTGGTATTTTTTTTATTCTGCATTTTTGTCGACGGGCCAGTGGAGAGAGGACGGCTATATCCCCAGCCCTCCTGGCTACGCTATGGGACATGCGCGACTGATCCCAATCTATTGATTGTACGGTTGATTTGAATGTAAGGAAGCATTTCAATCTTGAATCTAAAATCCAGGGTATGCTTTCTACTCAATGCATAATTTGAGCTTTTAAGATAATATTTGATAATTTACCAATATTTGATAATTTGAGCATGTTTTTCTCGTAGTTGCAGAGATCCAAACATTTTAACCGCTAATTCGCAGAAATGCTTATGGATTTGTGCAAAGATGTTTGAAGTCTCCCAGTAATTGGATAAAGTCTCTAATGAATTCAAACAGTCTCTGTTTGTCCAAGTATTATGAGTGCTACAATCGTACTCTTCTGGTGTTATTTGTAAATAAGTGTTGCTTGTACAATGTGCCTCTTGCCTTAGTTTGATTTGCTTGTTTTGTTTCTTTTTACACTTATGGACATAGGTGGGCAAGTTAATGTAAAACGTTAGCTTCGATAACCACTAGTCCGCTAACAAACTTCATACCTCCTTAAAGTTTTTTCGTTTCTTTTTTTACTTTAATTAACGGAAGTTAATGAAGTCCGTTAATGCGTTAATATTTTGAGTGTAAATTACCTTTCTTTTTATTCACTCATTACTAGACTACGTACTGGCACTGTTGTACAAATTGTTTGGAAAATTGATTGCTATGATGGTCTTCTTGTGTTTTGAAAGCTACCTTTTACTGTCTAATCTAATTTCTAAATAAAAATAAGTTCAAATGCTCTAACAAAGCTGCAATCGGAAAATCTTTGGACATTACGAACAGTGATAATCTAAACTTATGAGGCTGCAGCTTATTATTTGCCACAAAAAAGCTCTTTTCTTCGCTTTTTTTCTATAAAACTCGTGCTAATACGCAACAAGTGTTACCAGTACAAACTGTTTCGTACCAGTACGATGAATGATTGGTGCAAGATATTAACGATAAACACCTTAACAGAAATCGCATCACTTAACGGATGTTAATTTAGTCCGTTACCACATAAAACTTTTTAACAAATTAACGAGCTGATGAAAAAGTTTATGTCGTTATTAACAGATTTACGATTAACGGATTTGTGCCTGCCTATGCTTATGGACCGTTGTCGCCTGAAATAAAACAGATTATTATTATTATTAGTACAACAAAATTTTACGTTACAAAAGCTGAAGTACAACAAAATTTTAATAAACGAAGGGTGTATTTCAAACACAAAAATGCAAAAACATGTAGTGCACCCACAAATTGTTTAGCATTCTAAGCAATATGTGCTTTTCGGTATTTTTCTGTGTTGCGGGCAAACCAAGCATGCAAGGCAAGTATGCTTTCCACATTTGTAACTTTTTCACCGTTCGATGCCTTGAACTGTACGGTTTATGGTGATAGAAGTAGCATCTATAAGCTCCGTCTTTTCAGCAAGCATTTTTGTTTCACCTCTCAATTTTCAGTTGCTTAAGTATGGTTGAGAAAATTGAAAGCTTGAGAAAATTCTAGCCATGTTACTCAAGCAATCGTATATAGAATAGTTGCATTCAGTCCTGCTTTCCTAAACAAAAATGTGGGTAGACTCCAACCAAAAGAAGTGGTAGGGCTCTGACAACAAGAAATAGATAAGCTCGGACAAAGAAGTGGGTGTATTTCAAGTAGAGCAGATAATAATTCAAGTAGGTTAGGCCTAAAATTGTCGAAACCTACCCACCAAGATATGGCTAGGTTCTGGGAATCTCTAGCCAGAGATTTGTGTCAAATACATTGTTTCCGTGGCTTTCTTCCGTTAAGTTTTGGGAAAAAAGGTCTTTACCAAAATTTAATATTTTTTTTCGTCTAATTTGGGTAAAGACCAAAGAAAAAAAAAAAAGAACTTCACCGAAACGTTTTCCGAAAGTTTTCCTCATTACCACCACGCTCAGAGAGTTAGGGTCTATCTTAGCCTACCCTACCAATTATTAAAGGAAGGTAGGCCGTAGTCTCGAGGGCAGCACTGGTTGCATTAGTTAGTACTTTCACGCTCAGTAGATTGTATGAATATCTACTGGTATTGATTTTATGTTCTAAGTTCTGACAAGCACCAATATTTAGCTAAGTATTTCGAAATAAACGTACGTTGCTGCTACGTCTGAGATATATAGCAACTGCTGAAAAAACTTTACATTCTTCGGCCAAAAATAACTTTACTAAATGCACTAGCAAACTTCTTACAGTAACTGGCAAATCTGTGGAAAAAATAGTTAATTATTTGCTGTAGCAACAATTATTTATTTACAACAGTAGCAACAGTCATTCATTTGTAATTTTAAATCTCAAAAGCCGTATATCGTTAATAATCAGCTATATTTTCTATTTCTTGACATTTGTCAACAGGCGTTCCGATTAAGATAAAAGGCAAATAACTTACTGCATAAACCATTTTGGAATTTGATATCACTGCATCAGGAAGCTAATAAAAAGTTTTCCTTCGTCAGTAAATGGAGTTGAGCTAGCACGTAGGATTAGAAAGCAGTCAAATAAAAAAATCAATGTTGACAAATGTCAACGTATGCTTTGATAAGCGCTTAAAAAGCTTTTGAAATAATAAGCTTTTTGTCTCTATCTTGTCAAGAAGAATCGTCAGAATGGAGAGCGCAGGAAAAGAAGCGCTTATTTTGGAAAAAAAACGAGCCTTGAGTGGCTGAAAAAAGACCAATGAGAGATCGTTATTAGTGCACAATCTTTAAGCTGTGCACGAATTCTTTTTGTCGGCAGAGGGCGGAGTTAGAAGTTTTGATGAAAGTGGCTTCAAGAGCAGACAGATGGAAAAGTTAGCGGCCTTGGGCAAGAATAAAAAATTTACTGTCATCATAATGTTGAGCACAGGCAGGATTTTGTCAAAGATGAGGTCCATTGGCTGAATCAAAAGCAGAAGACTGTGTATTAATCTGGGTGGAAGATTTGCACCGAAGGGCAAAATGTAAGCACTTCTGAGAAGAAAAGCAAGAAAGGATAAATTTGGGGACATGTTATTTAATCCTGTCCTGCAGCCTTTGGGAAGTACGGCCTTGATAGCAACTGTCACAGTCGCATGAGAATTGATATATCACGTTGCTTTTCTGTAAAGAACACAATACATCCTTGTTGGTAGTGGAGAGAAGCTCGCTGGCAGAGTAAACAACACGTGGTACCACAGCGAAAAAGCACTGTTTGAGAGTAGATTTTCCTTGCTTTTCAAACCGGGTAGAAACAGAACCGAGACATGGGACACGTAAATAGACAAAGTATTTTTCGAGTTCAAATTTAGGCAGAGTGTGAATTTGCTTCATCGTCATAGCAATAACCGACTTGATAACGTACTCAGGATATCCATTAGCTTGTAAAATGAACTGGATTTTGTTTAGTGCAGATGAAAATCTTTCAAGAGATTCACAATCTTTTAGGAAAATCCCCAAATTTTCAAACTCGTTCTTGCTCTTCTCCCAGAAACACTAACTTTCTGCCGGTCGGTGCAAATCTTCCACCCAGACTAATACCCAGTCTCTTAATTTTGATTCAGCCATTGGATCTCATCTTTGACAAAATCCTGCATGCGCTCAACATTATGATAGCAGTAGATTCTTTAATCTTTCCCAAGGCCGCTCACCTTTCCATCTGTCTGCTTTTAAAGTCACTTTTATCAAAACTTCTAACCCCGCCCTCTGCCGGCAAAAAGAATTTGTGTAGAGCTTAAAGATTATGCACAAATAATGCTCTCTTATTGGTCTTTTTTCAGCCAATCACAGCTCGGCTTTTTTTTTATAAATACCCGCTCCTTTTTTGCGCCTTCCATTCTGGCAGATTCATTTTGACAAGTAAGAGACAAAAATCTTCGAAGATATGAACGTTTTAATCAAGACAATTTTTAAGTTCTGTACCGCCAATCAACTTTTCAAAATTTAAATAATTACTATGGACTGCAGCGGCTTAGATCCCGGCCCCAGAAATTTTTGTACGCGAGCTTATTAATTGTCTCTTTCATTCAAAAAGAAACTAGGCGATAATTCCGCTTTCCAAGTTTTATTCAAAGCAACAGAGCTACTGAATCTACGCTCAGATAAACTACGTCAAATTGTTGTAATATTAAAACGCAAAAAATCGCACTTTTTTGGAATCACACTTTTTAGGAAAAGTTGTTAGTGAAAATTTGTTTCGGCCAGATGAGACCTTTTTGAATTTGTTTTATCCCACGATTACGGAAAAGTTGCCGATCCATGTTCTAGCAGTAGAGTTTAGAAGTAGGCTACAGTAGGTCCTTCTGATTCCCTTGACGTCAAAATACTACTAAGTTAGTAAAAAAAAAACACTTTTTGCTTTGCGAAACTTTTTAAGCCTTTTGGGACTTTTCGCGGAAAATTTCAGCAAAAAACAGAAAACTAATTAACTTTAGAACAAAACCTATCAGAAACCGAAAAAATCTTTGAAAAAAAACATCAGCTTGAACTTACTATAATCTAGCATTATTACGTCGAAGAGGAACTTTCTATCAATATCAATACTGTTACGACACAAAATGTAAAAAAAAAGGTCTGATAGTTTAACGCTTCCGCCAATTCTACAAGCAATTGAATTTTTACATCAAACAAAAATAGACACACATTTTTCAAACAAGGCAACACAAAGAGAAGGTTGATGGCAGCCTTCGCGAGTGGTCGCTTACGTCACTTGCTCAAAATTTGTGTTAACCATTCAAAAACAATTTTGCCTAAGTAATGTTAAGCAACCGCTCACGAAGTATGGGACCGGTTGAAACCTTTTGCAAGTTGTCAATGACGTCGAATTTTGGTGGCTTCGAGTCGCATTGCTTTGCTTCACGTTCAGTGTAAACGCACCTCAAATCATAGGCAATCTGCTTGCAGGTTCATACACATAAATACTGTATAAAATATCTTTTTACTGTGGTCAGCAATTTACAAAGACAACCTTTACTAAAACCAATGTCACCTATAAAATCAGAGCCAATACCATAATTAAATTTATCAACGCGAAAGACCACTCTTGATATCAAGACTCTGCTTTGCAATTGCAATTTACTGTCTAATCTGCGAATTCATCAAAGCTGTTTAACCCATTAGTTCCCACGCGTCCTTACAGGGACGTAAGAATTGGCTATTTTTAATTTTGCGTTTCTCATTTCAGCGAGGTAGTGATTAATTTATTTTACTTTAAGGTTTATACGTACACTATAACGAAATAGTAAGCGCAGTTTCAGATTTCTGGAATAAGTTTTAGCGGTTAAATTATTGCAGCAAAGTTAGCCTATATTTAAGATATGGAACCAGCACTTGGCAGTCGACCTGTGACGTATAAATCCAGGTACGTAACCTTTCGTTTCAATAAATTATTTCTTTTGAAAAATCGAATTACAAGTATAGTTCTTTGCCCAATACAAAATATTGTACTTTTTATTTATTGTTTAGGCTAAATTTAGTGTTAAAGTTTGTAACGTCCTTGCAGGGACGTTTGGGCACTGGTACGGTGAATTGACGAAAAATAGTAAAATGCATTAAAAAGGCGTACGTCTTTTTTTTTGCTTTTTTTTTCATCAGAATGTAAACTTATTGCAATTTAACCGAAGTGTCTAAGTCTTTTACGTGAAAAATAGGTTCAAATCCCAGCTAGGTCAAATCAGATAAAAATCTTTTGATACCACCATAATTTTGCTTTTTTGGCCCAATTTCACGAAAAAGTTCTTATATCTTGATTTCCTCTTGGCTAATTTACACAGTATGGTACATAGAACTAGGCCAAGCTGCAATATTTTTTGGTCATTTGGGATAAAGTTTTTTTTTAACTATTAGATACTCACGCAAAGCCAAAAAGACACTAGATGTGGATCAACCGCATTTGCTGAAGCTTTACAACAACAATATGGGTGGAGTAGACCTCTTAGATAATCTGATATCTAGTTACTCCATTCGTTCAAGAAATCGAAAGTGGTACTGGGGTGTGTACTACTGGTTTTTAAATGCGACCATGGTGCAGGCTTGGCGATTTTACAAAAAAATTGGAACCATCATGAAAGAAGGACTCATGGAAAAAATTGGTCTTGTCGACTTTATTCGATCGTGCGTAGAAATGAGTGTCCTGCTTCATGGCAACAACTCCGTTTCTCTTCTACCATCGATTCCTGCAGCTCCTAACCGAGAAGAGATCCAAAAAGATCAGGGTAACCATTTGATCATCAAGACAAACAAAAAAGGCGTCTGCAAGTATTGTCAAAACCGGACATTGTGCAGGTGTCGTAGGTGTGATGTTGGACTGCATCCGGACTGCTTTGAAATGTATCACAGTTGAACTGAACAACTGCTGCTAGACTTTGACGATAGATATTTTGTCGTAATTAACTTTCAGTAACTTATTTCTTTTATTGTGAACTCATTAAAAAATTACAATCATTGTACTGAATGTGTTTTGTTACAGCGAGAGACAAGATTTACTGTACATTACGGGCATTATTTTATTATACTGTAAATTGGTAACTGCTTTTTTTTGTGCTTTTAGGTTTCCACGCTCAAAATATATCCAACAAACGCAAGAAAAGTAGATGTCAAAGCTGACGTAAAACTAAAAACACTTGAAAACGCCTATAATAAGAAAAACTGTTGGCTTTTAAAAATTAAACTAAACGTTCGCGCAACTGCCCAAGCGTCCTTACAAGGACGTATCATTTTCTGCTTTCCCGAGTATGATATCAAAAAAAATTTGTTTAAATCTTCATATTCAACCTATAACAAGCCAGTATTTTAATTTTTGTAAAAATATTTTGATGTAATCGATGTCTGGGAAGTAATGGGTTAATATAAAAAGCATACTATAGTTAAATTATTTGGGCAAACTTATTTTAATGCCCTTTCCCTCTTTATATTTGAAAATGCGAAAACCACTTAAATGCTGTAAAAATAAATTACCTTGATTCACCAAAGTAACAAGCTAAATAAAAGATTGGCGTAAAAATTATCGACTTACAGCGTTTCAAGTAATAATGATTTTAATGACTGCAATTAAAAATACTGTCATAGTTTTGCTCGTTCGAAGTTTCAAACTCTCCTGTTGAGAACTTATATTCAATGTAGGAGCATTCTAAGCACTGAATTTATTAAAAATACAGATTTTACAAAAAACAGTTAGCAAGCATTTTAAGAAGACTTTTAAGTGGTAGATTGGAGCGGATTGAGTGTCTCATGTTTCACTCCAGCTCCTCTTCGATACTTCACGCACTGACTACGGCTCCAATCCACGTCCAAAATATTTTAGAGCAACATTCCAATCCAACAAACTCCGACATCCAAATGCTTGGGTAACAAATTTAAATCAAAAAACACAAAAACAGAATAGAGATAAGAAAAAACAATAAAAAAAAAAAAATTAAAGATAAATTGACTATGTTAAAAAATTACACCCCGTTTCAAATCCATACCATAAACTTTTTGGAAGGTTGATACTTCAGCTTCGGCTAAAAAGCTCAAAATGCAACTCCGCTTCAGCTCCGGCTCCAAACTCCACGCTAATAACTAATCACATAAATTATTCAAAAATGTTTTTGAATATTGATGATGACAAAATGATAGATTTCTAAAACTTTAAATAATTTTAATAAATAAATAAGCTACTTAATGCTTAATACTGTGATGCTGCTAACACTAGTTTAGTTATGGCATTTGCTTTATTTGCAATCGTTTGAGGAGAAACTTCGGTCGGCTTGAAATTTTCCATTAAAACTATAACGCAAGAACAAGCAAGCAAGAAAATTAAACACAAAAGGAATGTGAAAAAACTCGCATCTAAATAACACAATCACATAGAAATAAGCTAAAGACAGTATCTGGAGTTTTCTGGGAACAATCAAATCTTTGATTAACATCCTAAGACATGTTGTTTCAGAATCAACTGTCACTTTTTATTTCTCGTCAGTATAGTTAGGACTACAGGTACGAACATGAGCATAGAAAGGCAAGGAATCGCAAATTAATCAGATTATAACATTTTTTCTCCCAAAAATGTTAAGTAATCACAATGCTACGAGAGATAATAGGAATAGTTTAATTCAAAATAATTTTCAAAAGCATGCCTTAGACAGCTGTTTCGCCCAATCTCAGAGCTCATCAGTAAGGCTAGCAAGACCAAAACAACAAATATCACCAGTGATAAAAATCTTCAAAACATACATCTTTACCACTTTATCAAACAATGAATAAATCTTTTCCGATTATGTTTATCATCTTTACCCATCAATCAGTCAAAACAGTATGTCTTAGGCTGTTAATCAAAGCTGTCTTAGACATTCAACTGAAAGCTTCTGTCAAGTTTTAGAAATGTTCGCTGTAAATTTTGATGTTCGGTTGCTTTCGTAATGTACCGGTATCTTTTGAAGGTGTTTCTCTTCAATTCTGTTTTAAAGCAAAAAATGTGCAAAAGCTTCCATTTGCTGGACATTAAAAGAGCTACTCAAATGCCTTACAAGTCATTAGTTTTACTCAAGTTTTCAGTGCTTTTACTTTTACATACCTACTTTTCTGTTCAATTACTTCAAAAACCGAGTATATTTCGTGTGATTCCGCAGCGGTTCTTCTAATGTTAGCGTGAAAAGAAAGAACCTTTGCATCTTGTTTTCTCCTATACGATTTCCTTAATTTTTTCAAAGTACTGTACTTTTTTACACGGCATAATCTTTAAGGCCTTTTAAAAATTGTCAATGTAGAAGTTAATTTTTACTACGACCCTGATTGCATGATCTGGGTTTAATCCTCACCCTATTCACATTTTTGCGTTTTTTGAAAAGGCGCTTTATGATGATCATTATTCCTGTGTAATGGCTTCGAAAACTAAGCAGACATACGTAGAAGTTACTGCAATGAAAATGTGCAAATCAATCAAGACTTTGCTTTTGACTCAGTCCGGTGGCAGGAGAATAAATATGCAGAAGGATAAATATTTACTACAGCAACAAGCTTTCGTGGAACAACTTTAGCAGAAATGGAGAAAAGAAAACGGCTAAAAAAAGAGTAAAATAATATAGCCACAAGCTTATCGGGCATATACGAAATCAGTCGTAAATTATATACTACTATTTTATTTATTAAAATCGATTTCACCCCAGCGGGGCATCATCAGTTAGATCTAAAAACAATCAGCGTATACTTTAAAACCAAAATCATCATAAAACCTACAAATAGACTATAACATCAACCAAATTGAAAAGAACATAAAATGGACTTCAATTACAGCGAAATTAAAGAAAATATAATACTGTATATAGCAAAACCTCTTTCGCAAAGCAAATATATTGAAAATCTTGTTTTATCTACACCAATACAACATCAGAAAAAAACTATACAAAAAAGTTGTTTAAAATAATAAACCCCTACAAAAAAAATATATTTTTTTTTTCATTTATAAAAAGCGTTGCTAAGCTACCAAAAAAGTAAACATATCTCCAAACCTTAAAAAGTTGAAAACTTAAATCTTTTTTCAAAAAACGGGTGGAATTCGAAAAGAAAACATTACCAAACTATTTCCTTGGTTGGAAAATCCACAAGTAGGAAGAAAAGGACTTTTAATACTACCTACTCCTAAACATACTGCTGAAAAATGATGAGATGGCTAACCAAAGAGAAATAGGCCTAGGCTATTTGAGGTTAGAGATTGAAAACTGGCTCAACTAAATCAAGGACTAGTGTTACATGAAAAAGCAAAGATCATAGCCCAGCCTCACCATTTAACTCCCAAAAATATAGCCTGACTCTGTCGCACCAGCAAACCACAGGGCGCAAAGTAGGAAGAATCTCGCAAACTAGTCATTTTCACTACAACCAACCAAATCAGCTGATAAAAAATAAAAACAACTCATTATACTCAAGTGAGAGCCTATGACGTACGGTAACAAAACCAATATCAGTTGTCGTAAAATTAAGCAAAATATTTTTCAAAAGCAAGCTTCGAAGCAATATATAGAGTATGGAAATTATACATATGGAATACAGAAATATGGAATGAGGAATATGGAAATTATATGGAAATAGAAACAATATTGAAATTATTTTGAAGCAGAATATGTTGAAGCAAAATACCTCTGTTTTGCGTGATTAGCTTATTGCAACAGATTATAATGAAAGCAAACCAGAAAAACAGTAGGCCAATGCAAAATTAGTGATATTTTGGTAAAATTGTTTTATTGGTGTTAATTTCCGCAACAAGTTTATTTATCCACATACTTTCCAAAACATCCAGCTTTTGTTGGTTTCTAGGTTCTTGGAGAAAAGTTACTTCAAAGCAATCTGAAATATCCGGCAGAGAATTCATTAGTTCTTTGTGCTAAGTTTGAACATGAATCAGTAGGGATGCTCTATCGTTGTGCTCTTTTTTAGCGTTGTTGTTGTTTTTCCAAAATGCTCTATGTCCAGACCAACGAGTAGAAAAGTGATTTATCGTTTGACCTACGTAGATTTTTTGACAAATTTTGCATTGGGCTGCGTAAGTTCCGTAGTTGGAGCAAGTGATTAGTAGTATTATATTTTATTAGTAGTATCCGTAGTTGGAGCATGTGATTAGTAGTATTATATTATAATTCCGTAGTATTATATTTTCTTTAATTTCGATGTGATTGAAGTCCATTTTATGTTCTTTTCAATTTGGTTGATGTTATAGTCTATTTATAGGTTTTATGATGATTTTGGTTTTAAAGTATACGCTGATTGTTTTTAGATCTAACTGATGATGCCCCGCTGGGGTGAAATCGATTTTAATAAATAAAATAGTAGTATATAATTTACGACTGATTTCGTATATGCCCGATAAGCTTGTGGCTATATTATTTTACTGATCCCTAAATGCGAAGTCGTCGGAATTTCTTCTTTCTTCTCTTGTGTGTGATTTTCAACCAAAACATGGCCGCAAACAACTAGAAAAAAGAGAGCAAACAGTTTCAGATACCGCCAACATTCCCAAATAAAAAAAAAAAATTTTTACCAAATATTTATTTTGCATTTTTTCATCAAAAAAGAAACATTAGGTCAGTCGGTATGTTGTTGTAGCAAAAATGGAAAATTGTTCCGATAGGTTACGATTTACAGCAATCATTATAACCTAGTTGCACATCAAGCTAATTCTCTTTAACCGGAATGACTTAAAGTGTTCATGCTAGTACAGTCAACACCACTGCTAAGTAACGCCAACCTCACCTAAGAATAAAAAAAGTTGAGAAAAGCCATGTTTGTCAAAATAAGAAACGGATCACTCTTGAAAGCTAGATGACGTAACGCTAACTATTTTAAAACATTTACAGTATTATTCTATGAAAGAAACGAGATACATTGTACAAAAAAGAAATGTGGTAAAATCAACATTACTTTTGTTGAATAACAAAAATCATCATAAGGCTAAGCCAAAGTTTTTGTTTGACGTGATAATTTTTCGTACTGTGTTTCATTTAAACGGCATCAATGACTACAACCAGGAATATTTTCATATTGTGGTTGGTTGATGGTTTTCAAATCGCTAGCTGAATAATTGAATGTAATGTATGTATCATGCAGAACTGAGCTGGTTTTTATTGATTGCATAACTACATAACCATCTAGCTCATGAATGTTATCAGCATTTTTTAATGGTATTTCATAACCATTTACACTTGTTGAAGCTTGAGGAATGGTTTTTGAAGTAATGTATCCACCAATCTTGGCATCTTTTATGCGACCACCTTCTGGAAAATTTGCTATGTTTTCGTAATGGTGGCTGTTTGGGATGTGTATTTTGCTTTTGTTCGCATGCTTTGCGCAAGCTTGGTAATTTGGTTGAAGTTGCTGTTGTTGGTTTGGGTGATTTTGTTGCTGTTGTTGTTTTGTTTGTTGTTTGGTGCATTCTGATATTGCGGCAATTCCTTCATTTTTGTTTTCGAAAGTTCTTGTTCCAATTGTTGTTTTTTTTCCAGACTGTTGCCTTTTTCCTTGTTTTGCTCGTCGGTTTCGAAACCAAAAGACTGCTCCAGCAATAGAGACAAAAACAGCAAAACTCGCAACAACTGCGATTATTATTGATAAAGAATTAATTGATTCTTGTATCGTTGTGGTTGATTGAGCTTGCGCTAAACTTGTGGTATTCTTATAGTTTGTGATCTCCGAGTTCGGATATGATGTCACAGTTGATAAAATGGACGTTGCTGCAGTTGTGTTAAAGTATACTTCGTTATGAACAGTAGTTTATGTATAGGATTTACTGTAACTTCACGCAATAACACCACTAGCGTTTTTCATTGAAAATTGTGTCTTCAATTTTTTCACTGGTCTCGTGGTTAGAGCGTGTGTTACTGAAACTATAAACTAGAGCTCGATTCCCCTCAGGTCAAATCAAAGCTGATAAAAATTGGTATTTATTATTCTCACTTTCTGCTTGACTTCAGGATTGGAAGGGACATTTAAAGCCACAGTCGTGTGTGGTAAACAGGTGAGCAAATGAAGCTTGACTCTATGAAGAAGGGTCCCTTTGCTGTCTCTTAGCCAAAACAACTTGCTAAATAAAAAAACAAATAATAATTAGAATCATTAAAATTTCATTCAATGATTGTCAACCTAAAACTATAGGTTTTCGTGTTTCGACCAGTAACTTAGGCCATTTTCACGGCTAGCATTTAGAAGCATAAGTTATTCATTTATACAGTAATTCATTTTTACAGTTATTCATTTTTGTATAGATGAATAACTTATGCTTCTAAATGCTAGCCGTGAAGATGGCCTAAGTTACTGGTCGAAACACGAAAACCTATAGTTTTAGGTTGACAATCATTGAATGAAATTTTAATGATTCTAATTTGCTGCTAATTTTTAGTTAAATAATAATTAGTTTGATCAGTACTGCCAACATGAACCCTTTATGACGCAAATATTTAAAAAAAGCTTTTCGCTAATTAGTTGCTTGCTTTAACACAAAATATCTTTGCACTATATATTTTTAAGCAGAAAATTGTTAATGACGAAAGCAAAACGTTTGTGCAGTAATTGAAATACGGTTTCAAAACCTTTTAGAAATTTTAATTTTCTAGATACTAGCCGCTTATCTTGATCGTTGCAACCAAACAAGAAAGAATATTTTTTCAATCCGTGAAGTTCTAAAAGGAATTCCTGCTTCAGTATAGTACGTTTAATAATGGGGTTTTAGAATTTTTTATTTTTGGCGGTTGGAGGCTCTGTACAATTTTACGTGCAATCTTCCACTCACGTAATCGTAAGTTCTTCTTTCATTGTCATAAAAACTTTAAATTTTTTTATAAAAATATTGATAGCATGATTAATTTTTTTTAAAGTACAATGATATGATAGGCTTACCATTGACACTTAATGCAGCAGTTGCACTTTTAAGCGATATTCTGACAGAGTCCTAAAAAAATTGTTGGGAGAGAACACATTGCCTTACTCTCCATATTACACAGGATATTTGACCAACAAATTTCACACGGAAGGGGTGGCAAGAATTCTCTCTTAGCTAACTCCTAAATCAAAAGTCATGGGAACAACAAATTTTTGCGAGTTGGTGTTTACCAAATTTTTAAAAAAAAACTGGTTTTGAATTGAAAACGTCTCGGCTATATTTTCAAAAACTGACGTGATTTTTGTGCATAGATTTGTTTTTTGATATTGACTCATAAAAATATTAAGTTAAGTTGTTTATAAGTCCAAAAAACGTCTTTATGACAATATTTAAGTCAAATATTGGCAAAAAAATGCTCAAGTTTTGGAAAGTGACTTTAGGAAACTTCAAAATTGGGAAACTTGCATTACTTTAGCAAAATTGAAGTTTCAGAAGTTATTTGTGAATAAATTTGATTCAAAGTCAAGTAGATTTTGAAACAAAAATCTGCTCCCTGAAGCAATTTATCACAAAAAAGCTAGAGAGGGGCACAAAGCCTTAACCAATGTACAGTAGAATAGGTTTACTCCGACATGCACTAATGCAGTTCTGCAAATGCACTACACTAATTTCAGAAATTTTTTTGCTCCAGTATAGGCTTGTAGAGAGGAGATAAAAATGCAACACTAAAACTTTTAAAAAAATCAATGCCCATCACTGGGTATGACACAACGTCCTCATAAGTACAATACTAAAACCTTTTGAGCAATAATGTTTGCAAATTCCTTAAATCGAAGCTAGTTATGAATCATAAACCGGCTCTAGTATTTATTGAAAATCATTTTAAGTCAGCTAGCTACATATTAGCTACACATTATTTAAATCAATGCATACACATTCGTGATTTTCCAAAACTTAGACATTGTTAGCAATTACAACAATATGCACGTGGTATGGTCAATTATTTAGTGAATATTGCTAGTAGTTCTAAATTTACAGGTAGAAAACATTTTGCGGCAAGCTTATTATATCGTGATTTTCCGAAACACACATTTTTACAATTACAACAATATGAACGTGATATGGTCAATTATTTAATGAATATTGCTAGTAGTTCTAAAATTGCAGTTAGAAAGCATTTGGCAGCAGGCCTATTACATTCTCCAACAGCACACCAGTCAGCGTACAAGCTGCTAGAAAAGTCCTGAGTTCAATGACGTTCAAGGCGATCACGTCTCTCAGAATAAGGATGTAGCATAAATTTTCAAATGATTTCATTCATAAATTTATAATGAGGGTTGACAGTTTGAAAAAAATAACATGTTTGCTCTATCCGATCACTGACAAAGAGATTATTTATTACGCAGTCACAGTATCATTATGATGCAAGCAAATATAAAAATGCGCATTAATTACACGCAGGAATGAGGTAGCGGAAGCAGAAGCTGGATGCGGTGGAAGCGGTTAATTTTTTGTGGAAGTGGAAGCGGAAGCACTTTGATGAAAGAGGTTAAAAGCAGAAGCGAACTCGGAAGCAAAAGTGTTGAAAAGGAGCTGGAAGCGGAAGCAACTTTTTCAAGATCAGGCGCTTCCGGATTTTCAAACTGGCTGCAACCGTAGGAGTAGAATGTAACAATAATAATAATAATATAGAATCGACAACCAGGGCATGCTATGGAATGAAAAATGGAATGGAATGGAAATTTCGGTATGGAATATGCCAGATTGGAATGGAATGGAAGATTTCAAGAATGGGACGGAAGACAATTTTCCATACTTCCATACCAATTCCATACTAGATTTTGTGCATTGCATTTACAGAAAAATACATACCGATGTCGGGCGCTGATAAATAATATTGTCACATAAGTATTCAGCCTCAATATCTACGCGTATTACTTGTCGACAAATCGCTGTACTTTGGTTGTTTATATAGCGCAAGCAGTGTACGTATAGCATCATTGTAAGTACATTGTAACTTGCAGCATTGAAGCTATAGTTGACGACTTTGACAGGTCTAACTTTTTTTTTTTTTGAGATTGCCAATTTGCCAAGTCCTAAATTTTGTTCTTACATCGTCACGAAAACTCGTATTTGATGTTTCATTCCCATTTTAGCCTAATTTTATTTATATTTTTAGTTCTTCAGCTTAGAATAATTATTTTTGGTGTTATAGCTTGATAGTTCTATTACGGTGAATGTTCTATAGCAGTTTGGCTATGACAAGTTTTGTAGTTGTTATGAGAGCAAACTTGTACGGTAATCATTAAACCATAAGCGAACCTAGGGGTTCAGGCCCTCTGCCTTTCCCAATTGAAATGCTACCAATGATAAAAATGATGAAACAAACCCTATTTATTCAGTTGTTTTTGTTTTTTTTGGGGGGGGCGCAACAGTACATGCGTACAACAGCAATTAGCAATAATTTAATATTGACGACCAAAGGGCCTGGCCCACCTCCATTAAAATTTTTGCCACCCAATTTAAATGCCCAAGCCGAGAGAAATTCAGTGCTTCTGTTCTAAAAGGTGCAATCTCAGGCCTTTACAAAAATTTTTTTGCAATAGTATGTTTTAGGACCCCAGCTAACTTTTATTTTGCAATAACATGATTAGTAGGGCAAGTTTTTGTTGCACTAAAAACTTGAAAAAATTGCATTTATTTTTAACGAAAGTTGCATTTATGCACAAACATTTTAAACAACAATGATTTACTCCAGCAATTTATTTGCATCTAATGCCAAATGTTTACAAACATTATTTGGAGAGAAATGGAGATTTTTTGCCAACATTTAGCCCTACGTATTAAAACTTCGTTTCACAATGCTCGAAGTTGTAAGCCAATTGCTGCGTCCTAGATAAAATTAAGACGCGTATAATCCATCGCATAGCTCTTTGTTACACGAATCAAAGACAATAGAATTGCACTGATTCAGTTTTATAGCATATTTCATAAATCACACAAACGTTTTGCGCCATACTTAACAAAAATTACAGTAAAAAGTTGCATGTAAAAAAGAAAAAAGTTGCAAAAAGTTGCAATCTAAAATTCTTAAAAACAACCTAAAACATTTTATTACATAAATTCAAAGTAATTAGGAAGCTGTAGGAAGTTGTAAAAAAAAGCTGCAAAAGTTGCAAAAACTTGCTCTAATGATTAGTAACCATCTATTGCATCTAATGTGGTAACTTAAAATAACGTTAAATTCCACCTTCACCACTTACCAACTTTAAATAACAATATTCACCTTCATCTCGTTAGTTTTCACGCGACAAAATGCTTTTGAAAGAAACTTAGTCAGGGAAAATACTTTATTGAACAAATCATTGAAGTTGAATCGTGGGTGTCTGGGCTTCTTGTCGTACATACTCGTATTCCTAAAACTGTTATTTTCATGACAAAACAAAAATCTTCAAAGGTAAATCTTCGAGTGAATGCTTTAATGCTAAAAATGTTGCAGAAAGCAATGTACCTTGATTTTCCTGACCAGGCCAAGCCACAAAATTTAACCCCAAAAATGCAAGATTTTAAACGCGTTTTGGACTGTCTTGACCTTAAGTAAAGAAAGGGATTTACTCAATTGGCTTTCAAGTATCAAAAATTTTGTTGTTTCAAATGGCTCTGAAAACGTTCAAAATGTGATCCAAATGGCATTAAAATAGCTATTTTTTTCAAAAAACTTTCAAAAAATTGCCCAGCGGCTGGGTGCTTCCCCTCCAGACTCCCAAAGCCTCCGGCGGCTGGTGGCTCCGCCCCCATGCCCCGTCTGTGACACGTTTAAGTTTCACTAATTTGCTTACCACGTGCCCCAATTTTGATACGTTACTACAACTTTTTAACTTGCGGTTTTATTCTTTTCCTTTTAGCAAATTCTAGTAACGTGCTAAATCAGACCCTCAGCTTTTGATTTTTAATTCTTTGTCCCATAAAAAGTCACTCTTTTCGAAAATTTCTGATGACGCCATTCCATGTGATGTACGGTTTAGCCTTCCCCCTCAATCCAAAATCCTGACTACGCCTATGCATTAAACCATGTGCAATACGCATACCAGATACCAGTTGTTGCATCTTGGTGTTGTTGACGCACCTTCACAAGCGGTTGCTTACAACATTGCAAAGATGCAAAGCAGCAAAATATGCGTTTCATTGCTTCAGTTTAAAATTTCTTTGGTATGGAAGTATGGAAAGGAATATGGAAGAAAATTTTAGTATAGAATGGAATAAGGAATGGAAGAGTTTTAGTATGGAATGGAAAAAAATTGCCAGTATGGAATATGGAAAAATCATCTTCCATTCCATACCATGCCCTGTCGACAACACAAGTCAAACAAAATAGCTTACAAAGTAAACTTGCCTGTTTTTTTGCACTAAATACAACTGGCTGTTTCATACTGAGCAGGAATGTGGAAGCGGAAGCGGAAGCGGTAGAAGCGGTTAAATTTTTGCAGAAGCGGAAGCACTTCGATGAAAAGGACTGGAAGCGGAAGCAAAATCGGAAGCGACTAATTCTATCCAGAGCAGGAAGCGGAAGCAAAAAAATTCCAAAGGTGAGGAAGCGGAAGCAAACTCGGAAGCATAAAACTTCAAGAGGAGCTGAAAGCGGAAGCATTAAAAATTTGACTGCTTCCACTTTCCTGATTACACGTCACACAAACATCAACAATTAGCTAGCGCTTCACCGCATTTGAGGCCATCAAGGGTGTTTATTTTAAATAGAATCTTCAGGTTTCCTCTATCATTAGCAATGTAAATAAAGTACACCAATCAAATCCACAGATGGCTTCTGCTGCATTAAAGTTGTATGTTTTGATTTATAATCTTGTAATACTGCATATCAACAAAAAGTAAAACGTTGGGAAAGGAGGTATTGAAAAAATCACGCAACTGTCTACCACACACGGTTGACACTTAATAATGCTCTCTCTAATTTTGAATCTCAAGCAGAAAAACAATAATAATAATCCTACGAAAAAACAATCTAACCAATCTCTTTAAAATCAATCATATTTTTGAGAATGAACACTGAATGAGCAACAACATAAATCATTGCAACTGATGCGTACGCGAACGACTTGATTTCTTCTTGGAAATTAAACTTTGCAACATGACGCCAATGAGAGGCACGACAATGTACCACTACTAGCATGATTCTCCAGCAGTCAAACGCAACAAGATTAAAGTTATAATCAAAGAATTTAACCCCAACCCTATTTTACATTTACCGGTTGTTTGACCAACGCATTTCACAAGTATAAAGAGGAGCCAAAGAGCCCCTTTCATTTCAATCCTAAACCAAAAGTTATGGAACACCAAATTTGACATGTGGGTTGATATTCACCCATCTTTTTATTTAATGGTTTTGAGTAGATGACGTCATCACATTATGATTTTTTAAAATTATCTTCAAAGGATTCATATTTTCAGAAAAAAAAGTTCCGTAAAATGGAGTGAATAGGTACAGTTGTAACTGTTTTTTTTAAATTGTTAAGTTTTGTTGTTAAAGTTTGTATTTTGTTGTTAAATGATAAGATGTCAATAAGGTTGAGTCACATGAACTACCAATTTTTTTTCTGCCAAGTACTTGAAGTTTCATATATTAGCAAAAATATCGTGTTTTCGAGGTGAATAGGGTTTCGGCGTGAATAAGAATTCCTGCTTTCGAGGTGAATAGGGAGAACAATTTAACTTAGGTTAGCCTTGCCGCAAGGTATATAGTGACACTGTAGGTTATGATAAAGAACTTCTTAATTTAATAAAGTTGCTAAATGTTGGAAAATAAGCAATTGGGTGTTGAAAGAGACGTTTTTTTTCTACTCACCTACCTTTCTACACTATCTCTCGTATTTCAACTCAGGTGGCATAGAGCAGCATATTTATATTTTTCGTGGTTAAGCAAAAATCATGATGCTAACACCGACATCGTTTGTAGAAACTACTTATTTATACTAAAAAAGAAACAAGAATATTCAATAATCTTCCAATGCGTCACGACTAACTAGGATGGGAGTGCAATTTTTTGCTTGATGTGTGTTGCGCACACGTCTTAATTGAGTGGTTAGGGAACACTCCGGGTGCCAACAAAGGTGATTGGCTACAGAGAAACGCGCTCGGAACTCGAATCTCAAATTCAGCTTCATGACTCGTGCTCAATTCTCCACCAAGCGTGTAAATCAGATCGATGTTTATTCACAGCAGAAGTAAAATATTCAAAGAGCAAGCGAACGATCGAGCGGTTTCTGTTAAAAAGGTAAAATGAACACTACGCAGTGGCAAACTTCATTAAAAACATTACATAATTAATTGGCAAGGCTTAATAACAGAAACAATAAAAAACATCCAACTCGACATATTTTGGAGAAAACCGTCTCAAAGAATTATAACGATTTAACTCTTATCTAATTCAATTCATTTCCCAACATTAATCATAGCCAAACATTACTAATTACAATCCTTAACGTACCAAACTGTTTCGCCCAAACGACTGTAACGGTGACGGAAGAGAACACAATAACACAATGAGGACGACGGCTGACAGTATCGTAATGCGGTTTTCGAGGTTCAATCTACAATTTATATCAAAGCTTAAATTTAAGACCGTGAAATAATCAGATATTCAAGTGCCGTTGAAACATTAGGTAAAAACATTATGAGTGAAAGGTGCAAACTAATTTCGATTGCATCCAAAACGTGAAGCATTGAAATTTACATAGTTTAACAATTATTAATATCTTGACATCAATATCATTAAAGATGACAGTCCAGCACGAGTTTAACTAAAGTGCAAGAAAGCAGTAGACCAAGTTAAGGTTTTACCTTTCCACAAAGTAATAGAATTGTTACAAATAGTATTAAAGTTATTGCAATGAAAACGAACCTTGAGAATTTCCAATATCGCAATTCCAATTCAACAACTCAACTCAACTTGTCAATTTTAAAACACAAAATTAATGACGTTACCTTGACAAGATCCAACTGCTAACTAATTTTTAAATTTTACGTGAACAACAAAAAACGCTACAAAAAGGATGTGCAGAGTACAATCAAACGTAAAACGAAATTAAGGTCAGTCTTTGGGCGATAATTCGCCGCTTAATGTAGTGCAGTCTGAAAATCCAATTTGCATACAAAAATTACGTTCAATATTCTATAAACCAATTCCAAAGGTTCGAATCTCTTTGCGGCAAATTAAAATTTACGATGTAGGCGTGCAATATTTTACATTGTGTTCATTGCTGTTAAAGTGTTCTTCGGATGTTTTCAGCCATTTCCTGTTCATGCCACTTCTTACCCTTGCTCTTACAACGCATCCATTGGGTTTTATAAAAATAACCATTCCTGGACAAAGTTTTTTCTTGTACTTAAAAACGACAAAACTTCCCTTGCGGTATTTTTCATCAACGTTCACATTTTCTTCAAACTTCGCCACTGCAAGATGCTATGATAGATTTACATATTGATTTAGAAAAAAGGTTTTTATAGAAATAGCTGTTTATTTTACAGTCTTGGGTGACAAAGAAAAAAACTCTTCACGTTCACTTGCCATTTCCAACATCTTACTTTCTTTCATCGGCATCACTTACTTCCACAGTACCCAAATTCTCTTCTCCAACGTTTTAGGGCGCTCTTAAAATAGAAAATTCTACTCCAATTTATTATGCTTTTTTTGTGGAGGAACATCAACTTCTTCATCTTCTTTTGCATGACATCACTTGTATTGCCTCATTGCATTTGCTCCAAAATTTTTTAATGGAGTCATCTGCGTGAGAAGATGATGGTCATCACTGCAAACAAACAAAAAAACAGAGATTTTTTCCGTAGTGCAGTGATGTCCCTATTCACCCCTCATTCCAGATGAATATGTACCTATAAAAAAGAAACAAAAACTAAAATATAAACAAAATTAGTTTACTTGTTTGCTCATTAGAGGAAGTTATGTCATGCTTGAAATTAAATCATGAAATAGTTACATTAAATTATAAAATAATACGAGAACAAAGTTTTTACCAACTTGAAAAAATCAATGGAAGCACTTACCCAAAACTTTGATAAACTTGATAAGATCCACTGACAATTTCAAAAATTAATGCACAGTATACCAATTAGGTTTATCATGCAGCTCTAAAAACGAAAACACAAGTTTATCGCACAAAGTTAAGCATTAGTTCTGAAAAGTCAAAAAGGTTTTTATCGATTTGTCCCTATTCACCCCATTTTACTGTTGTTTTTTCAATGATTTCTCAGGCACTTTCAATCTTGGATATAGGTTTTTTTTTTAAATGAGGTAATAAAACGTCCAAGTTAAAGTGTTTAGCCACAAAAAATGTCTTATGGAGTCATTTAAGCTGAAAATGCGCCGAAAATTGCTCAAAATTGTTTAGATTTTTAAAAATGACTTCGACAAACCTCAATTCGGAAAACTTTTTTTTGTCCAAACAATTTTTAAATTTCAGCGGTTTTATGAAATCAAGTAGATTTTAAAGTAAAAAAGTGTTTTTCTGAAAGATTTCAGCAACTGAGAAGGTGCGCATAATTATATTCCCCCTTACCTCCCTTCCCCCATGTAAAATAGTCCTAATAGAGTGCAAACGATTTCGTCTTCGGAACAATAACCAAATGATCTACGCTGTTGTCTAAATGGTTGTTTTAGATAAAAATATAATAACGTGGCGATAGAGTAACAAATAAAAAAAACTGTAGATTTGTTTGTAGTAAAGTATTCCAAACAGCTAGCCATCAATGACTTGTATAAAGCATTGTCGATCATTTTTGGTCTTTGATTCTTGATTGGCGCGTGGTAAGTACCCTCTTGGTCACTGGCCAAAACATCTTGTTTTGGATTTCGATTCTTCATCGGAAAGGTCAACGGAAATATAAACTTCATTTACAACCATTTCATCATTACCTGCGATGACATCATCGTACTCAATTTGAGGGGGCTGGTTTGCAGCCGTCGAATTATTGTCTTGTTGGTCAATAAATGCAAAAGAATTGTTGGGTCTTGATCTGTTTTTAAAATATCTCACTCCAAGTAATATTACTAAAATGGCAATTACACCTATAATCACCCCCACAGCAGCAAACACGTCAGTTCAAGGTTTGTTTGATTTACTGTCCGGTGAGTCAGACGAAGAGGTGTTGTAACTAAAACCAACTGTTGTTGAAACATCAAGATTGCTCGGTTGTGTTGGTTCATCGGACTTCAACGTAGTTAAAACTGTAAGATCTGCAGTAAACTGACTTGTAAGAGAGTGGTTGAAGGTTCATTTTCAACTGCTGTAAATGAAGTTGTGGATTGATTTAGCATCAAGACATTCACTCAACCAAGAATTTTTTTATTTATTGTAAAAAAGCTTGTGCTAAGTGTAAATAAGCAAATGTATTGGCATAGTATTTTTAATGCTACCTATTCCGTAACAAAATATTTTTTAAGTTGATTTTGTAACATAAAGAAATTTTGAAACAAATAAGCTGGCGACAGCAGAGAGGACGCTTCCTAGATCTGCGAGTAAATGTTGAAAGTAGTTAAGCGAATCAAAAACAGTGTATAGAGCAGAGACGGATCCGAAGAGATCCAGATGGTACGGATTTCCCTGCTTATACCTAAGAAATACAGGAAAAACTTATAACACATAAAATTTATAACAATAGCTGGAGCAAGATCCATTTATTGTCCAGTAAAATATTCGGTGGGGGTGAGGAGAATAAATATCTCCACATTTATCTTTTTTCTTTTCTTTTTTCTTTAAATGCAGACGAATTAAGTTAAAAATTGTGATTTCATTGATCTATAATTTACCGGCTTGTAAAAAAAAACGAAATTTTACCATTAGCCACCGCCTTTACAGTCCATTTACGTACCCAGTTTAATCATGTTTTTGCCCGGCTACTAATTTCTCTGCCAGGTCTTAAAAGCATCTATTTTTGCTAAAGCAGGCAAAAAACTAGAAGATGACATCGCCTGCAATATCCGGGGACTTTGCGAAAGTATCTAACTTTGCTGAACCAAAGAACTTCACAATATTGCGTTGAGCGTGTTATGGTTGTTGATAGTCAGATCTGAAGTACATCGCTTTTTCGAATTTCATAATGTTCTATTAATTGATCAGGTTAGATCTCCTCCCCCCCCCCCTTCCCCCGGTACAAATAGGGTTTAGTGAAAATTTAACAAACTTCTTAAAAGTTGAAACAAGAACTAAGCAGAGTTGTAAAATTTTAATACAACTCCTAAACTAAAAAAAATCTTAGTTATTTTAACATAGCTCTTAAACTAAACAAAATTTTTGCTTTGGTGCACCCTTACTTTTAATCAAATTTAATAACGCACTTTTTCAAAAACTTTGGAGTCAGCCGGACAACCGGAAGTGACGTCTCTTTTGCCATTGTCAGAGGCACCTAAGACGTTTTATACAATTTTGAGCACAATGCATGCTTATTAACGAGCTAATTCTATTCATTGTACTGAGTATTCATTATCGATGCTAACCTTTAGCTGGAATAAAATATTTTATTTACTGATAAATGCATTGCATTGTCATTACGTCATTAATGACGTCATAATTAGAAGTTATTGCTTTTTCTGTTGTTTCTCGAAATAAACTGCCACTGCATAAAAAAATATTCATTTTCATCAGCTATTAAATGATATAATGAAAGAACTACAGTATTGTAAAACTTTGTGAATTATACTATATTCAGTCACAAAAACTTTCAAATAATAATCGGCACCATGTATTAAACATGACGTCATCATGAATGTGACGTCATCATGCATGTGACCTCATCATCATGCGGTGACGTTATCAGAGATGTCTTTGAAATAACAAAGTCCAAACTGAAAATAATATTTCGCAACATTTAGACAAATTTGGTGCTGTTATAATGATTTACTGGTTTTGATGACGTTATCGTCGGTTTCGTGACGTCACAACCTCAAAATATTTATCTTAAAAAATTTAACAAAACATTGCTTCAACAAACAAAAAATCTTGTTTTTATCACTTACCAAAGTGTTTTTAGGCAAGGGAGCAAATTTTACCCCTTCCAGTGCAAATACAGCGTAAACATAGTCCGGTAGATATAGGGTTAACAGCGCAGCGCAAATGTTAAACTTGCGGTTATAAACAAATCCTCGTTAAAACAAAAAATTTGACAGAATAACTTTTTGCTTCAACTTAAATAACAAAGACAAAACTTTTTGATTTGAAAATGCCAACAAGATTTTTGGATTTTGTAACTTACAATATCTTGACCAGAAATTAGACACACTATGAGTATATCCTGAATATCAAATCTACAACCTCAACTGGCCCACTGCAATATTAAAAAAAAACTTTTGTATAAGCACATTTTTAAACAGTGTTACTGATTTTTCTCATAATTTAAATACTAAATCAAAACATTGCCTGCCTTAGCAATTAGCATGGAAAAAGATACAAACACAAACAAAACATAAAAACTAACAACCAAATTCTTTTAAATTTATGATTGATATTGCAGAGTCTAACTTTGCGATGACTTTACATTGAAAACTTATATTTATTTACTCAACTCTATGCTTTCCAGAACTGTAGGTGTAACGTTTAAAGTCAAACAACTATTTACCAAAAATTATCTACTTTTTTTGCTCATTATGATAATTTTAGTTTATTTTGACAGCTTTGAGGTTATTCGCTCTCAAATTTTGGAGGTCTCAAAAAGTTATCAAGATAAGAAAGTAACGTCAATCAAAAAGCTATTAAAAGTTCCTAACAGTTTTTTGCTTATTCTGAAATAACATAGAGCGATTTTCACCATTCCAGCAACTTTTAAGCAAAAAATAATATTGCATCAGCCAAACTTTACACTAACCAAAGCCAGAAATATGCACGCATTTTACAGCTATTCCTATTCTCAGGAGGCTTTTTGGGATGCAACCAAACGGCCAACATATAGGATATTGTAAAATATATTGTATTACATCCATTATTCAGAACCAAAACTTTCTTTGTAAAGTCGTTCAAAAAGTTTGAAAAACAAGTAGAAGATTTTTTCAACGTCACAAGTAATAGTTTAGTAAAAAAATTCGGCCATCCAGCATAAATCTATCAAAACCATTAAGCTCAAGCTCTTCAATGTTTTAAATGTTTGAGTAATCCCACAAGATTGATTTTTCTACTTTTCTGTTATTTCAATTCACTGTGAGAATAGTTTATACTTTGAAGTTTCATTTATGGGCTAATTGTCCAACATGGGTTTACAAAGTTTGGCATGTTTTACCTTTTTCATATGTTAGCTTATCGGTACTTTTAAAGTTTGATATGTCTAGCTGAAGTAATTCGTAATAAAGATTTTAAACTTTAAGGGGCCCGTTTGGCATGATATTCTTAATGTAGCCAAACAATTTTTTTTATTCTTTGATTTATATTAAACTATCCAATTGATTTAATTTGTTTAGGTTTTGTAGTTAATGGGTAGTGGTGTCAACATAATTGGTGAACCTCTATAATACAACATCCTCAAATTCTATCATATTATAGTTTTACGTATCTTTAAAATTTTATTTGTTTAGTTTGAGCGGTTAAAAATTTTGAAGGACCGGTTTGAAAAGGACTTCCCAGTTGTGGCACCTCAAATTAGTCATATTTTATTTATCTGTTGTGATTTTATTTTTCTTTTAAATTTACCTATTTTAAAAGTTTCATGAGTCTAGCTTGAATGGTTGAGAAATTTGAATTTTATCGTCCTTGCTTCAAGGGGACCCCTCAATGTGGTACCCTCAAACATTATCAAATTTTATTTTTCTTTCATATTTACCTACTCTGAAAAATTCATCAGTCTAGCGTTCGCGGTTAAAGTCTGAATTATGGCGTCCTCGTTTGAGAGGAATCCCCTCATTTTGGTACCCCTAAATTTTGTCAAATTTTATATTTGCTTCATATTTGCCTATCTTGAAACTTTTATTTGTCTTGCGTGAATGGTTAAAAAGTTAAAATTTTGGCTGCTCCGTTTAGGGAGCACTCCCATTTTGGTGCCCGCCAATTTATCAAATTTTATCTTTCCTTTTTATTTTTAAAAGTTCACGTGTCTAGCCAAGTGTTGTAAAAAACGATTTTTTTTGAAGGGCGTTTATTTTACCTTGTTTTTTTTTGTCTTTTTTTTTATATGTAATTGTAGTTTTTAGATGATTGAGAAGACTTAACCCTATTTGTACCGGGGGGGGGACAAATTTGCCCCCCTCTCAGTTATTTTAATATAGCTCCTAAACGAAACCAAAGTTTTGCTTTGATGCACCCTGACTTTGAATCAAATTTAATAACACACATTTTCAGAAACTTTGAGGTCAGCCGGACAACCGGAAGTGACGTTATTTTGCCTTTGTCAGAGGCACCTAAGAAGTTTTATGCAGTTTTGAGCACAATTCATGCTTATCAGTGCGCAAACTGCGCATATTCTCTTCATTGTACTGCGTATTCATTGTCAATGCTAATCTTCAGCTGGAATAAAATATTTTATATACTGATAAATTCATTGCATCATCATTACGTCATTGATGACGTCATAATTTAAAAATATTGCTATTTCTGCTGTTTCTTGAATTAAACTGCGTTTGCATAAAAAAATATTCATTTTCATCAGCTGCTGAATGACAAAATGAAAATTATATTGCAATATTCTATAATTTTGTGAAATATACTATATTTCAGTCACAAAAAATTACAAAGAGTAATCAACACAATATATTAACGATGATGTCATCATGCATGTGACGTCATCATACATGATGATGTCATCATTTGCGATGACTTTATCAGGGATGTTTTTGAAATAACAAAAGTCCAAACTAAAACTAATATTTTGCAACATTTAGGCAATTTTGCATTCTGCTATAAGGATTTACTGGTTTTGATGACGTCATCATCGTTTTCGTGACGTCACAACCTCAAAAAAATTATTCTAAAAAATTTAATAAAAAATAGCTACAACAACCAAAAAATCTCGATTCTATCACTTACCAATCGGTTTTTAGATAGGGGGGCAAATTTGCCCCCCCGGTACAAATAGGGTGTAAAAATAGCCCAGTATATATAGGGTTAAATGGTTTTTCAAGATTTGGTTAGGTACTTTGCTTCTTTTGAGCTACATAGACCTAACAATTGCTTGCTGAGAGAATAAAATGCGGAAGTTTCGGTAGTTAAGGTAGAATGGCAACTCTGCTACTTTCTTACTCACTGACTGGTTTATTTCACAACAATTCGCAGTGGCGTCGCTAAGGATAGTGACAACCGGGATGGAATTTTGTGATGTCATCCTTTATAATGTATAGCAAGCTGCAAAAGGTGTTATTTTAAAGATAACGGTACTACTTCATTTCCGTAGATAGTGGCTGTTATTTGGCTAGCTCAATAAATTCTCATTGTAAGATTCGATAACTTAGAAGTATGAGCAGCACCGTGGCAGCACACGTTTAGTATCAGGCGTGTAACTAGAAATCTGCAATGGAGGAGAGGCTGTTTTGGGAGTCTGTAAGCTTCGCCGGAGGCCATTGGTGGTCTGGGCGTAGAGCCCCGAGCACTCGAAAAATTTAAATTTTTTTTGTAAAAATAACTTAATTTTCGGCTTACTTTGATAAAATGCTTTTAAAACCTGGCATCAGGGAGAATTTTGGTGGCATAGAAATCAGCAAAAACATGGTTAGACTCTGAACCAGAAATCTGCAATGGGGCTGTTCTGGGGGTATGGGGGCGGAGCCCAGCGCTCAAAAATTTTGTATTTTTTTGCAAAAATAACTTAATTTTAGGCCTATTTTGATAAACATTGATGCTTTTGAAATGTGGCAAAGAAGTTAGCGGTGAAAAACATCATTAAACTGGGTTGCATACATAGGCAGTGGCTATGTGGAAAGTGACTAAAGGTAAAAATCAATGTTTAATTTGTTCAGTGGGCATATTCAAAGCATTTAATTCTAAAGTTTAAACTTTTGTAGATAGCCGGCTTTAATTGAAATTTACCAGTAGCAATTTAAGCAGCTTATATAACTTAACCGATCTAGAAAGTTACGCCTTTTGTGAAATCTTTTCGTCCATTGTGCCTGCTATTGTTTACTTTGCCCGGTTTTTGGCTTTGGTTCACACCGTAAATTTGGCCATATCATAAACTACATAAAATTCTACGCCACAGCAATACCATTCGATAGATTAACGTTTAAATCAAGCACTAATTACGAATAATTGTTAACACCACTAGTTAAAGTCGAATAGATGCAAATTAAGGCTCGAAAAACATTGCACTGAGGGCAGTTAAATCATTAGTTTAAACTTAAATGACATACCTACGAAATAGAACTCAATGAAAACAATAGTTTATGCGTTTTGCCTTATAAGCAACCGTAGCGCAAGCCGTTAATAACAATACTAAATCCTAAAAATCAACATAGATCCTGCAAAATAGACTTATATAATTACAAAGTTTAAAGAAATGCTAATTTTGTCCCAAATGAAGGAGATACAACTGTTCTATTTCAGCGCCGTCAATAATAACCTCGAATTTGATCATGATTTGATAACCAAAGATAAATACCACCATCTTAATTACATAATTCTCGTGGGTTACTAGACAGCAAGCCGAATTTACATCACTAAAAAAAGCAAACAGAAACCGAATTCTGACTAATTAAATTCTTTTTCAGTTTTTGCAAGCTTTTATCTGCTATTCAACTGTAATGTTACAAAGAGTCAACTGATTTAAAGCCTGAAACTGCGCCCTATATCTTAACTATCACTGTTTTGCATGCATTTACATAGGGCCGATGCGCAATTTTGACGTCCAGCGGTTTGACTAGCAGCGTGATGACGTCACGTGCAATCCATCATTAAGGAAATATTAGTTTTGATGTCTTTTTTCAAGCTTTTAACCTGTTAAAGATTTTCACGGTTTTCAGGACCGGCTCGCTAAAGGGTGTTACAAAACAACAATGTGATATTACTTAAAAATAACAATTAAAAACAAAAAAAAACAATGGTTTTTTTAAAACCAAAAAAAATAAAAACGTTTTTTTTTAAAAACAAGCTTCGTTTTTTTTATTTACATCACTAGTCTAGCCTAAAAGATTAAAAAGTTTGAATTCTGGAGAGCCCATCTGGAGGAGATCCTTCTAACCTGGCACTACCAATTTCTGTCGCACAAAGTTCATCCCTGATATCTTCAACCGCTCACTCTTTGAATACAGTGCTTTCATCGGTAAAAAGTAAATAGCGGCAGAAAAAAAAAACAAAGAAAAGAAAAATAAAGTAAGAAAAAAGATGCAAAACTAGCAAAAAAGTTTTCAAGCTGGAAAAAACAAACATAATAAGAAAAAGTGGTTGATAGTGTGTTTAAAAATCGCAAACCATTTTTCATCAATATTGGCCATTACCGAGATATAGCGATTAAAATTCGTCAACTTTTTGCCCGTTTTCGGCCTGCAAAATTTTGGTCACAAAATCAAGCGCCCCCAAACTCGATTTGCATAGAGCATTTATAAGCACCAACATTGCGTCAAAATTTCAGCTTTGGACGTCAAGTGGTTTTTGAGTCAAGGCAAATTAATAAATTTTCGAGGCAAAAATTGCCGTTTTTTGTTTTTTTTGGTTTCAATTCACGATCACGAGACCAAGGATCTCTAAAAATGGTACACATGGCGCTTTCATTAATCATTATGTTGAGTCGACATTTCAACATTCTAGGTTTTACCGTTTGTTAGTAACAAGCAAATCAATCTTTATCTGCCAAAATTACGCAAAGTCTTATAGCGCTTACGCAAAGTTCCAATTGATTGAGGACTAAAGACACAATTATCAATGGGGGTAATTAAAGTTAGGCAAATTGTAGTAGACTAGATTGGTGTTTACGACATCTTTTTTGACCCAGCCGTTCCATAAATATTCTACTTCAAACACGACGTAAAGGCCTCCAATGTTATAATTTTTATTGGCAACCTTGACGTTGATAGTCTTAGCGTGGTTAGTGACGCCATCCCAGTTCTAACCTACAGCAACGTTTCTGTTAAGCTACTGCAATAAGTCGTTTTGCTGCGTATTAATCAGTTTGATCGTGTCAGCAGAACAGATCCGAGGTGGAAAATAAAGTAAATTGTTTTGTAGCCTAGATAACAAACGTCGAAGAACAAGCAAAAGTAAGAATAGTAGAGTAGTAGGCCATTATTTGCAACTCAGTTGGAAAAACTTATTCCAGATTCAGAAAATACTGCAAGCAATACTCTAAGCCTACTCAGGTATACTACAGTCATGAACAAAAGTTTAAGACCACCTCCCAAAAATGCCGATTTTCAGTAATTGGCATGTTATTGCATCAGTCAAATTCCATTGTTGCGTCATACATTTTTTCTCTTCATTGTTTTGCATTTAGCGCCAATTTCTAATTCTGTTCACATTTCTTGGTTGATTTTCTTGCTATTAACCGATTTTTTGAGGCGCTTCAAATGGGTAAAAAAAAATTATTAAGCGAGGTTCAGAGGGCCCAGATAGTTGCCCTACATGGGCAAAACCTATCTGAACGGCTAATATCTGCTCAGATGGGTTGTGTAGTAAGACTGCAGTGCATCAAGCAATTGCTAAGTATCAAGAAGATGGCTCCTATACCGACAGGAAAAGGAGTGGAAGACCGCGAGTCAGCACTGCACGAGAAGACAATTTGATGAGGAGAATAGTTATGAGGTCGCCCACGAGTTCAATGAAGAAAATCAAGGCTGAATTGTTGCGCAGGGGTCGTAAAGTCAGTCACATGACCGTTTCCCGGCGTTTATCCAAAGAATTTAATTTAAAATCATACAAACCGGCAAAAAAACCAATGCTTACTCCTGCTATGAAAGCTAAGCGTCTACAGTTTGCTAATAACCATCAACGTTGGACTGCCCAGGAATGGCAAAATGTGCTTTTTTCCGACGAATCGACCTTCCAACAGTTTGCAGTTCGAAAAAGTTACGTCCGTAGACCACCTGGAAAACGTTTTGATGACAGATATACCATATCATTAATGAAACATCCTCCAAGTCAAATGGTTTGGTGGGCTATGTGCAGAAATGGTGTCGCTGCTCTCAGCTTTCTGCCTCCAGGAACCACTATAAATGGGCCAAAATACGTCCAAATGCTCTCAGAAAAGCTAAAACTTCACATGCAAGTTCACAATTGTAAGATATTTATGCAGGATGGCGCCCCTTGCCACCGTTCCAGAGTTGCAAAGAACTTTTTGAATGACAACAATATTCAACTTCTCGAGTGGCCAGGAAACGGCCCGGACCTTAATCCCATTGAGAATTTGTGGACCCTCATGAAAAATAAGGTATCAGAAAAGCAACCAACAAGTGGTGCAGAGTTGGTGAAAGTAATTAAGGAAGTCTGGGTAAAAGAAATTTCGAAGGAGTATTGCCAAAGTTTGATTGATAGTATGCCGAGGAGAATAGAAGCTGTGATAAAAAACAAAGGAGGACATACTAAATATTGAGAATCCGAATATTTTTTATGTAAATATTTGTTTAGAATGTGTCATACTAAGTCCTATGTGTTTATGATTGATTATGTACAAAATAAAACAAATCCTAAACGTAAATAAAATGCTATACTACCTTGTCCTTAAAAATTTGCAAAAATTTTAAGTGGTCTTAAACTTTTGTTCATGACTGTAGTAGTCTTATTTTCAGTTATGAATTTGTACTATGTAGCCTAAAAATAAAAGCTTTACTGCGAGGCTCTAAGCTATAATTTAGACTACAATGCATCGAACAGCTTAATTTTTACTGGGATCGCTTAAAGCAGCTTTTGCCGAACTCGTGTTTTTACGCTTAAGCATATAGAATACACCTACGCGTATAAAATTTTTACGCCTGCTGGCTTGTTTTATATTGCCATTTACTGAACGCGCGTATTTCAGCATGCGTATTTAAACACGCGTTTTTTTTACGCTAGGCAAAGCATAAAATAAGCATATGGTACGCTTTTTTTTTAGGCATTTATAAAAAAAAAATTTTTGGGTGTGACGTCACAAGGTTGCTTGGTGTAGTGGTTATGTTACTTGTGTTTGAAACTTTTATTCTAAGATCGGTTTTCACCAAATCATAACTTTAAATTTTTACTCAAACGGAGTAAACTTTTCTGCAATTAGTAATTTGGATCTATTGTTTGAAAATTTTTACAAAGTTTCGAAAACTAAACCTAAAGTGTTTGATTATTGGACGGTTTTCTTTTGGTTTTTAGTTTCTTATCAAAACAAATCTTTCATTCTCGCTGTAACACGCCGAAACGTGTAATGAGTTGGCGGGGTCTATCTACGCGTCATTGCGCCGGGGAAACACAGCTCCTTTCGAAGAAATGCTGCAGCGGTGGCGAGCCGTTATCAGCACTGTGTCTGATTTGACCGGTCGAAAATTTGAAATTTAGACTTTTCGTTCCAGAGACGAATACTTTATGCTCGACCAACAAGAAGGCCGCTTCTTCTCGTCGTGCTAAATATATATATATATATTTTTTTATACGTTTGCTGAATTTGTGATGCATTTATTAATGTTTTATATTCATTTAAGACACTAAAAAGTTACTAGTACTGCTACCGCATTTTTGCGAGCAAATCAAGCTGAAGACTACGAAAGCAACTCAGTGAATGTTTTGATTTTTTTCTCAAGTAACCTGGTAACTCAATCCACTATGTGAGCTTTGTAATAAATTGTAACTCAATGAAAGTATTTTGACACAGAAAGAAGTGTTTACTGTATACCTTGTGTTCGGACTGTTATTTAGGGATGCTAATGAACATGAACCGAATGCTTTATTATTTGACTTGCTAATCAGCCAACTTTTTGAAATAAGGTAGTGTAGTTGCTGTTACGGAAAATTGCACACTATAGGCATTTTCAAGTTATAGTAGTTTAGCTATAGTAGTTCAAATAAATCTACCACAATTCATACCAAAATGCAATCATTGCATTTGTAAATATTTTTTATTGATCAAATATTTTAAGTACGCTATTGTGCAACAAGTTGGGTGTGGTTCAAAAGGACGGGAGGTTAAGTCAGTGCGAATCAAACTTACTTTTGTTCTGGTTTGTGTTTTTAGGTTTGAATTCCACCGAGAGCAAGAGCTTTTATAAATTTAGTTACAGAATTTTTGAAAATAACAGGATGTCTTTTAAAAAAACGTATGAAATTAGGATGAAGCAACTTTAGGGAGAGTTAATCAAAAAAACGTACAAACAGGCATTCTATTGCTCGTTTCAGGTTTTGTCAGAGCAAGTTTATTTCTAAGGCCTAGAAAATTTGGGCCAATGACCCAACTTTGGGGCTAGCATAAATTTTAAAAATTAGAAACTAAAAGCCATAGTAGCAATATTTCGAGTACTAATGTAGAGAGCTTCATATTGTGAATTCGATCAAAGTTTCATGATCGGCTTTTATATCATGTAACTATAGGCTACAAATTTGAAGCTCCCGTTAGACAACTGCTCAGGTGTCAGGCGTGCAACGAGGTTCCTAAGGAAGAGGTACTTGAATTCAAAGCAAGCAAAATTTTCTAGGGTGAAAACTGTTGCAATTGAGCAGGCTGTGGAGCAAACTAACGCAACTCAAGTTTTTTACTAACGGGGGCTTGGGAGCGGGCCTCAAGCTGCTGAAGACCATGGCTTGTGCCATTACAGCCAAGGCGTCAGAGAAAAATTTTGTCTGGGGGTGCCGCTAAGGAGACCGAAAATCATGATTGTGTTTTACTAGCAATTAGGTGAACATTATAAAAAAAATCTTCATCAGTATTTTGGTCTAAATAACGGACTATATCACAATATTAATTGAGTGCTATGATCAATGATCATGCTGAAAGTATCACTACTACTAATTGAGTGCGTGAACTTATAGCGGTAAGATCTAGGTACCCCCGAGACCCGGGTCGATAAACCTCCTAAGCTCTCCCCATCGTAGGCCCTAGTTACAGATATACCGGTATGCTATGTGTACTACATACAGCATTATTATTGATTTCAATAACTACACATTCCAAAATGCCTGATATAACTGTAAAAAAACTTGTTGTTTAGAAAATGTGATACGCTAAAAGTTCTGTGAAAAGCTTGTTAGCGGTACAGAACTTCAAAATAGCTTTTAATTGCGTCGGAGCTATCATTTCCACTCTTTCAGAAATGGGTAGCCTTGAAAAAGTCTGTTTTGGATTGAATGTTTTCGTCCAGCATTTTTCATGAATCTACGCTGGAATGAGGAAAAACTAAAATCCAGTGGTATATATAGAGATTGACTACACTAAAATGACAATGGGTTGCTACTATGACGTAAGATGGTCCAAATATCACCTAAACTATAGCAAAGTTAATGAAAAAATCTAGAAAATATAGAAAATTTTTGTCGTATTTTGATTGGTCAAAATGGGTCATTCTGACGATTTGATTGGTGGAAAAATATTGTTTCGTTTTAGCCGAAAATGTGCACCAGAAATTAATGCGAAATTATTCACTCCAAATTTCGCATTAATTTCTGGTGCACATTTCCGACTAAAATGAAACAATATTTTTCCACCAATCACATCGTCAGAATGACCCGTTTTGACCAATCAAAATGCGACAAAAATTTTCTATATTTTCTAGATTTTTTCATCAACTTTACTATATTTTAGGTGATATTTGGACCATCTTACGTCATAATAGCAACCCATTGTCATTTCATTGTCGTCAATCTCTATACATACCACTGCATTTAAGTTTTTCTTCATTCCAGCGTAGAATTATGGAAAATGCTGGACGAAAACTCAATAAAAAAATCAAACTCAAAAATCACCTTGCGACAATAAAGACTCACGAAGCAATAATTGTACAATCAACGGTTTCCGATTGTTATCAGCTACATTGTAACAATCAAATAATTGTTATTATCAAACTCACAAGTCATTTATTTCATGCTTTTGAGATACCCTAGCTGAAAATTTTGCCAATCAATAAATCACCTTACGTAAATACGTATGAGCATTTTAAACGCGAATGCGTAAATACGCGTGTTCGCTAAAAGCCGCTTTAGGCTACCACTTGTTTCTAGACGTTTGTTATCTCAGCTACCAACAATCTACTCTGTTTTCCAGCTCGGATCTGTTCTGCTGACAAAATAAAACCGATTAGATCACAGCAAAACGACTCAATGCAGTAGCCCATTAGCGGCGTAGCTTTAGGTTAAAGTACATCAAGGACAGAAAGAAGTTTCGTGATAGAAAAATCTCTAGGCTGCTAAAAAATAGTAGGTTGAAAAAAAAAATACTAAAATACTGCACTACTGTATATTATTGCCCTACATTAGACAAATAATTGTTTTTTAGCTTGCAGATTGAGGATTTGTTTTTAACCGCGAGATTAATTTCTACCCGTAGTGTATTATGGTCATTGATTGTACCTACTCTATATCAGTTGTTTTAGCGAGTTCTGCAGACTTTATTAAAACTATAAATTGTACCAGAAATTCATTTCACAGTTTAAAACACATCCTCAGTCAGCAAAATAAAAACAGATTTTATTTTTCAGTGTAGGACAATAATCTGAGGTGACCGAGTGAATTAATATATTTTGTTCTTTTGCAATTATGTCTGCGGTATCCGGTTATTGGCTCATATCGCTCATTGCTATGGGTGGTATTGCATAATTAACGGATATTGCGAGACGCAAGGAATTTAATTAACGTGTCTTGTTTTCGCTTCTCTTTGTTTACGTGCTGTATATATATCGCTGCTTCAATTTATTATTAATGTACTACTTGCAAATAATAAAGAACTACGTGTTGAGACACATTGCATACTCACCACCAAATTGGTGCCCGTGTGAGGAGCGCCCGAAGGGGCGCTCACCGAATTGGCACTCCGTATTAGAGTCGAAGAAATTGCTCGAGAAGATTCGAATTGCTCGAGAAGTCGAATTGCTTAATTGCTCGAGAAGAGTCAAAAAGAAGGTTTGAATAGAGTCGGAAAAGACTTCGAGAAGAGCCCAGAGAACCGTTCGAAACAGGGCGAAAAGTGTTTTTCAAAACTGTTCAAGTGCCGTTCAAAAGTGCCCGGAAGTTTTGTTCGTAAACGTCCGGAAACCCTGAAGAAGAAACATCGGAAAAAAAGACGCGTACGGTACAGACTTTTAATTTGTTTTTTTTTCTGCATATCATTTTTTTGCATGTTTACGTGTAAAATGTTATGTGCATATTTACCTGTATTTTTTTGCCTATTTAGGTGTAAATTTTTTTCAGAATTTTACAATTTGAGAAAACATAATTGATTAAAGCGCTGTATATTTGTATTAAGGGTGAAGTATTTCTCTGTGTAATGCGAATTTCTAAATATGTAGCAATTCAATTTTATCGTTATCAATCCTGACTCCTTATCTGCCACACTTAAGCTGTGCAAGAAATGTAAACGTGGTTGTACTGATAACGGGTGTCCGATAATTGACCTTTTTAATGTATGAATTGAATTTGCGTATTTTCCTATTACCTTAGAATTAGCTGAAATTTCTCGCGTTTTAATTAATGTTATGGCTACTCTAATTCTGTTCGAGTAGAAGAAGTTTAAAGGATGCTATGACTATTCGAAATACGTCTCGTGTGACCAGCAGAGTTACTGAATGTTTATTTCATATCGCTGTTTTTGATATTATTTGATTCCGAGCAAAGACTCGATAATTATATATTATGCTTAAGGGCAAGAGAAAAGCCCTCTACATTGTGTTATTTGCATTAGAGGTGGAGTCGAGGACGCAAGGCTCGAGGCCAAGGCCAAGGACACAACATGACAGCCTTTCTGAGGACAGAACCTCTCGAGGCCAAGGACATGAATGCTCGAGGCCAAGGACCAAGGACACAGGCGCAAGCGTTCTCCCAAAAAAAAAAGGTCTTCAAAAATTTTTTTCAGGCGATCTCCAAATTATTGGCGTACCCAGAATTTTTGATTGGGGGAAGCCTAAAGCACAAATCACATGAAATGACGTCATAAAAATTTTTCCAAAGAGGAAGTTTTTGTGGGATAAAGATATCGTAGGATGGAAGATCTGAAATCGTTGTTGCCTGTTTGCACGTAACCAGGATTGTGCAAAGGAAAAGGGCTTAAACTAACAGTTGAAAAATGAAAATATCTAACTTTGGAAACGTGTTGAGAAAGCTTGTGTAACTGAAATGTATCACAGACGGGGGGTTGGGGGCGGGGCCCCCAGCCGCCGGAGGCTTTGGGGGTCTGGGGGCGAAGCCCCAGCCGTTGGGCGATTTTTTGTAATTTTTTGGAAAAAAAAGCTTTTTTAATGCCATTGGATCACATTTCGCAAGAGTTCAGAGCCATTTGATAGCACTAGATTTTTGACATTTGAAAGCCAATTGAAAAACTCAAATTGTTTAATCCTCCTTTTACTCGCATTTTAAGTCCAAAATACGTTTAATATCTTGCATTTTGGAGTTAAATTTTAATTGTAAGTGAGTTTGTCCAGGTAGTGGAAAGTAAGGTGCATTGTCTCTTGCAACATTTTAGCAGTAAATAATAATCCGCAAAAAGATTTTCCTTAGAGGTTTTTGTTTTGTCACGAAAATAACCAGTTATAGGAGTACACGTTCGCCAGCGGGCCCAAGCCCCCTTAATTGAAGTTCAATGATTCGTTCAATCCATGGAATAACGTGCAATAACATGCTTAGTTGCCGGGCCAGATTTACATCACGCTAGGCCCCTGGCACTTTGGAGATTTTCGCAACATCTTTCTGCCAAATATAGGTGAAGACCAAAAAAAATCTTACGATTTCAGCTCGGGGCCCCTAACTGGTACTGCGTCATAGTATGGTAAATCTGGCCCTGATTAATTACGTTCACAAAAAGGCTAGATGTGGGCCTAAGATAGTTACTTTTAGGACAAAAACTCTTCATTTTCTCCGGGTTATACGTTTAAATTGGCTGGCAAAAATTGAATTAAGGGGAACCAGGCGCCCTTGGTCTTCAATATTGTTAACTAGTTATACTGTTGTAAGCAAAAAATGCTAAAAAGAAACTGAAACTGTAGAAACAATAGGCTTTTTTGTCACGTTTTTGTCATTGGTAAAATTTCAATTGGGGGGGGGGGGCCTTGCCCACACCTATGCTCCAAGTGAGGAAAACGAAAAAGGTGTTTTTTTCCGCGAGGTTTCTGGCGTTTTCCAGCGAAATTTCAACTGTTCAAAAAATAGTGCTGTCCTCGGGCCGAGGACAGGGCAATTTTCGAGGACTTGAGGCTTCGAGGCCAAGGCCAAGGACTTGAGGCTTCGAGGCCTAGGCCAAGGACTTCAAAATGTGTCCTCGAGGACGTCCTAGAGGCCAAAGACCTTCTCGAGGACTCCACCTCTGATTTGCATTTTTTGCGCTAAAATGCACTATGTAATTCTGAGAGGAATGACCAAGTCACTTATTTCTGGTCGCATGGACATAGAAAATAGCATTTCTACTGTCATATTTCAGATTTTAACGCGTTAAACATTTTTTCCCCAGTTTTGATGTTTCTGCTTATTCCTTTTTTTAACCCATTATCGGTTTTCTATGTTGCAGTTCTTGCTGAAGATTACGTGTCTTTATCATGTCACGATCTTGGAATTTGTTCCAATCCACATTTCTTTTTGTCGACTGACGTGTATGCTGGACAGCCTTTGGGGGCTTTGTCGTCCATTATACCCATCATTCTGAGGGGAAGGTCTGTGGTGTTCGAGTGAATTAATATATTTTGTCCTTGTGCAATTATGTCTGCGGTATCCGGTTATTGGCTCATATTGTTGTTGTTGTTGTGGCGCATATTTATCCTCCTGTCACCGGACAGCGTCAGAAGCTAACTTGTTGGACGATCCGCACACTTTTCATTACCAGGACTGCTTCGCGATTGGAGGAATCCGCACCTGCTTAGGAGTTTCCGATGATCCAATGTTCCTAAGGATTTCTTCGAATTCTTGTCCACTAAATTTGCTGCTTGTTCGAAGCCACCAAGCAGAGATAATCATCGTAAAGCGTCTTATCCAAGGACGCAACAGCGTGACTAGGGTGCGGGTTGAACCCAGATCATTCGATCAGGGTCGTCGTAAAAACGACGCCTTTACCTATTCGGCCACGCTGCCAACTGATATCGCTCATTGCTATGGGTGGTATTGCATAATGAACGGATATTGCGAGACATAAGGAATTCAATTAATGTGGTTTTTGTTCTCGCTTTTCTTTGTTCACTCGCTGTATGCTGCTTTGCTTTATGTCGTCATTATTATTATTATTATCATTATTAGTTTATTAAAGGCGGTCAATCATCTAGCCAATTCCGGTGGTTTACAATAGCTAAGATTGAACTATAATTTGTGATATTTTTGTTTGCAAACGCAGCCCCAAAATCAAAATGATATTCAACAAATACAAAAGGATATCCCCCCAAAAAAAGTTTTTGGAAACTCTGAGTTTTGTTCTTCCCTCCAAAACCACAGTTCTCTAAACTATTAGGCCTACTGTAATCTTATTAAAAATATTAGGCCTAACTACTAAACGATTAGGCCTAATAGTTTAGAGATAGTTAGGCCTAAACTATTTAGAAATAAACTATCTCTAAACTATTAGGCCTACCACGGTTCTCTAAACTGTTAGGCCTACAGTGGTTTTGGCGGGAAGAACAAAACTCAGAGTTTCCAAAACTTTTTTTCGGGGGATATCTTTTTGTATTTGTTGAATATCTTTGCAACAGCAGTTCCAAAATTAAAACAAAAAATATCAAAAATTATAGTTCAATTTTTGCTAGTGTAAACCACTGGAATTGGCTGGATGATTCACTGCCTTTAAATATGCTTGTTGAAATTAAAGAACTACGTGCTGAAACTACTCATCGCGTACGAACTCACTTCATTGGTGCCCGTGTGAGGAGCGCCAGAAGGGGCGCTCTTTGTGAAGCTAAGAACCTTCCTCTCATATTTTACTTCGTGAAGAAGTTTCGTGATTGAAAATAAAATCTCTAGGCTGCTAAAAAATAGTAGGTTGAAAAAAAATACTAAAAAACTGCACTACTGTATATTATTGCCCTACATTAGACAAATAATTGTTTTTTTAGCTTGCAGATTGAGGATTTGTTTTTAACCGCGAGATTAATTTCTACCCGTAGTGTATTATGGTCATTGATTGTATCTACTCTATATCAGTTGTTTTAGCGAGTTCTGCAAACTTTATTAAGACTATAAAATGTGCCAGAAATTCATTCCACAGTTTAAAACACATCCTCAGTCAGCAAAATAAAAACAGATTTTATTTTTCAGTGTAGGGCAATAATCTATGGCAGTTTAGTAATGTGTTTTCGTCTTTTCGAACTATTTTATTTTTTGTAAACTGAAGATGGCTGTGTTTTTAATTACAAAATTTAGTTCTGATTCTGTGGTTAACAGTGCTTTAGCTATTAATATGGCTGATCAGAATAAATGCTAAACTTAGCATGAAGCACGTTGTTGCAAAAGTTGATAAATGGCATTTTTCAAAAAATGAGTTTTTCAAAGATTTTAATTTATTTACTAAAACTAATTTCCCTGAGAAAAAAATTGCTTTAATTTTCAATCAATTTTCGGTAATAAATAGTGTAGGCGCTATCCCGACTCTGGGGGGAATTGGCGAACCTACACCAGTGCCCGGCGAACTGCGTAGTCTGCCAACGCACTGCAGGACAAAAGCGCAACGTTTTAAATGCGCGGACAGCCCACAAACTGAAAATATAAAACACAGATTTATTAAGGTGCGGCCTTGGTGCTCTATTACGACTACAAACACAAATTTGAAAATTAATGGGCCAAATACTCGCGATTTAAATTCTGTTGCGACCTGATTCTGAAAAACAATATTCATACGATTAACAAAGTGTTCAGTCGCAACTGCTATACGTAGTTCTATAAATTGTCGCAAATAGTAGTGAAAACTGCAGGTTTACAATTTCACCATTCACGATAGATAACTTTTAACCTCAAATAATGATCAGACTATTACCAATGCTGTAAACTTATAACAAATCTTTAACTGACATCGTACTCACATGCTGCTTTGTACTCAAAAGGAGAGCTCCGAAAATATGCTTCCTCTCGCGACCACGTCAAAATACAAAATGACTTGAATCGAGGAGCTACGAGCTAGACATGTGATAAACTCTATTGTTTGACCACGCCATGCAATGAAGCACGACGGGTACCGTAAATTAAACTAATCCATTCCAAACATCATTAGCGGAGACCTCTCAAGAAACACAGAACAGCTATTTGGCTGCAACAAATAGCTTAATATGTAGCACTCGACAACAGGGCCAAATGGAAATTTAAAACTTCAAAGGCGATTAACTTGAAACAACAAAATGCGACTTATCAACTTTTGCCAAAACATGCTTCACATTAATAATACCGTTTGCCTAAAATCAAATGATGGATTAGGAATTTTAACATACTAAGATTTATATTTATCGCTGTTTATTTCTACCTTACGCTCAGTATCTCATGTGGATTATTTCTTCTGCGTTGTGGTTCAGATAGAGAAGTAGTCGTGCAATGCCAATTCTTTGTAAGACTGAAGTAACAAAAGTCCTATCTAAATACGGTACAGAAACATAATCGTGGGACAAGCTGTAGGCTATACTGCAATCAAAAAAAAAGGCGATCTAACAAGGATTTTGCTAAATGTGGCTGGGGATGGGGCTTGCATCCTTGAACCTAAAGATTTTTGAGTTCGAAAATGGCTCAATTGGGCGACGTGCTGAGCAAACTGGTGCAACTCAAGCGTAACACAAGCAGGGTTCTGAGCAGAGCTGCGAACTCGAAAAACTCGCTTGTTTTTCCGAACTCAAACTTGAACTCGAATAAAATTGTTCGAGTTAATAGAAATACAATCTAAAGATTTAAAAAAGTGTCCGAAAGCAATATTTGTTATTGATCATGCCGTGTAGATTGAGATTGTTGTTTACTTGTTTATGCGGTGGCGAGCTAGAAAAAAGAGCATTTAAGTCGAAAAGTAGACTTAGTATTTTTGTCAGCCTGAACTCAAACTCAAAAAGTTTGATATATTTGCCAAACTTAAACTCAAAAAATTTGAATTTCAAAACTCGTACTTGTTAAAATAGACTGAACGCGAATAAAAATCAATCGAGGTCGCAGCTCTCCGAAACCCGACATAAGGCCGCAGACAAAAGGGCACAGGACATAAGGGCGCAGACATAAGGGCGCAGGCATAAAGGCCCACAGACATAAGGGCGCAGAGACGTAAATCTGCAATCTTCGCAAAAATTTTTGTGCTGCGGAAACTAATTATGTCATCAAAAAAACGAACTTGACTAATGAGTATTTTATTTAATTTTTAAAAGCCAAGTATTGAAAGAAGTTTTTTAAATTCACTTCCTGTTTTATGAGCTCCGCCAACTCCTCACACGAATTCGGCGGAATAAAGCGAGAAAACAAGTGATTTAATTTGATTTGACTTCACGCGGTGACAAAAGACTAATTATGATTGTTTGTTTTACGGATTCAGTGCAACCGTTGCATGACTGCGTTTGAAAACAACCGCTGACGTGGTTACGTAAAACTAATAAACTCATTAAAAATAAACATTTTTTTCAAAGGTTTGTTCAAGATTAGGGTACGGCGACTTAAAAACTGTTTAAGGGTAGTGCTTTTTGCAATGATTGAGAACTTAAAAAAGGAAGCAAATTCAAAAAACTTCTTTCAAAATTTGACTTTCAAAAATTAAATAAATATTCATTAGTCAAGCTTGTTTCTTTGATTATATATTTTTCGAAAAACGAAAATGTTAGCGCAGATTACAGATTTACGTCTCGGCCCCCTTAAGTCCTTGCACCCTTAAGTACTTATGCCCTTATGTCTGTGCCCTTATGTCTGCACCCTTATGTCCTGCGTCCTTTTGTCTGCGCCTTTTGTCTGCGCCCTTATGTTGCAGATCGCAGCTCTCGGCCCGCATGACAGAAATTTTCTTGCACGCATTAACAACGAGAATTTTTTCAGAGGCGCTACCGAGCATAGTACTCGCTAAAGGCGGGAGGTGATTTTTGCTCGTGCATCTGAAGCTCTGAGAGCTCAGTAACGTCATTTTTGCTCGCTAAGTTGCTTGGATCGATTGCGAGATACTCGTATAACTCGAGTAAAAAAACGTCACACTTTCCTTGTCAGCTTAACAAAGGTTTTGAGGCACTCTTTAAGCGTGCGAGAAATCCTTTTTGGTTCAAAAATTTGATGGAAAAATCTTGAAAACTTCCAACTAAAGCGAAAATTTGCTAAAAATTAATTAAAATCTTCGCCATGCTTGCTATTAGACTGCTAAGAAGAAAGCGAATTGCATTGAGAACCATTTGTTATTTCAACTGATACAGAAACATTGAGTACTCGTAGTGTTTGTAGACAAAAGTAGCAATGCACTCTTTACATAAAAACAATTTTCTAAGAACACGAGGCTCATTTTTACCCAAAATTTAAGAAATTACAAGTGTCTTCACCAAGCCAAGTTCTTCGATTGCTTGCACTGCTTCTTTAATGATATACTTCGCATTTTCCATCTTTTCTATAAGCTTAACTAGGCATTCATATTGGTCTTTGATTTTGAGCAGTTGACCAGCTAAACCACTTTTTTGCAAGCTAACCTTTGCTTGAGTTACCAAAATCCCAGAACTACAAAACTTTCTACAATCTCTTTCACTTAGGCAATTTTTTTTTGCGTAATACAAGGCAGCATTTAACCAGCTTCCCCAATCCCCATCTTGTAGGAACAGGCTGAGGTTGGTAACCTATTGCAAAGATTTTCGCCTGTCTGGTTTTGTTTTTAATTGTTACTGCTTTGAATTTTGCGATTAGCTGATCCACATCTTCAAAGTGAGACTTGAACAATTGTGCAATGACTGTGCTACGCACGTAACGTGAAGCAGCTTTGGATACAGAGATTTTAGTGTTATACCAGCAGCAATCATATATTTCGCGGCAACAGACAGTAACAGACAAAAGAAACTTGTTGATTCCAAGATTTCTAACAGCATCGTCAACTGCTTAAGCAATGATGTTGCCATTAGGAGCACACTTTAGAGGTTTTCAGTCATACAAGTAACTAACGTGTGGTTTTTCAAGGCTTCCCACTAGAACATTCAAGTATTGCGTGCCAGACACAGTGCTCTCATCAACTACACGAAAAATTTGTTTGTCATGCACAGCATTTCGTATTCGCTTTAATTCAACTTCGCTTAATTGCAGTGCTGTTCGTCTACAAGTAGTTTTAGATGGCAATCTGTGACCACTGTCGCTAAAGAGGTTTTTAATTTGCGTATTGTTAAGCTTGTACAAAGGAATATCAGCAGACAAAAATGCCTTGATTACCTTTTTAACAAAATCGCTGTAACTGTTCTATAAAAACGTTTGCGAAGTCTGGGGGTTAAGATCTTCAGATCTGCTGCCGAAAGTTTTTAATGTTGCGACGTATTTCGATGAGACTCAACAAGAAAGCGTTTGATGCAAGAAACTGCACATTTACACAAATTGTAATATAATTCATTGCACAAATTAGTCAGGGAATTTTTTAACTATGGATTGAATTTTATACGTATAGGTAGTTTTAGCTTTCGGCATTATTTAAGAAACTAAATCACTATCTAATGACAAATTTAAACACTTTATTAATTGATATCGAAATACCTAGGTAAAAAAATATAATAAAAAACTTGCGGAACAGTTTGTTTCACCGATCATCAGGGGCATTTACGTGTTTGAATTTTGAATCAGCTCTAACATGTTATGGAACACTTCTTGAAGTACTAGCACCACAAATTTTTTTAACGTGTTACTTCACCGGGTTGACAGTTGAATTCACACTAAACTATCATCTGTTTCCCTACATTTGCACAAAAACCTGAAAAGGAGCTGTTTTCCTCTTCCTAAAAAATCAAAGACTAAAAAGTGCTTTGTTTATTTGGTTCTGTTTGATAAGTAAACTACATCGATTTGGAATAAAGGTGCCTCCTGCATTTTGCGTTGTGAAAGCCAAAGCTAATAAACATTGGCAGTCCCAGCATTTAATTACCCTAGAAGTTTTTGTAAGTGAGACCTCATGCAAACGTATAGCCTATAATTATTGCAAACGTATTGCGGACTGCACTTGTTTAAACAAACTATAAATCACTTCCTTATTTTTATTTACTATATAGCAGAATAAATAACAAAATATCCGTCCAAACTAACAAAGCAGATGCCTCTTTGTTTCTGAACTAATAACCTAGATGCCTGTCTGCGCTACACTGCAATCATTTTTCACAAAAAGCTTAAGCAATATTGTTCCGCTAAACTAGCCACAAGACCCACGAGTCACAAGCAACTATTCAATTGCAACATGCTCGCATGTTTTATTATCCAATTTTAACTATTGCATCACATTCCTTTGATTGCGACAGATATGGTAATCTGCATTACTACCGTATAGCAAGTAGTTGGCATAGCAAAACAAAGTAAAGAATGTGTAAATAAACTTTTAAATTGTCACTTTTTCTCACCAAATCTAAAGGGAAATTTTAAATAATAGTGATGATGATGGCAACTATACAAAATTGACTTTATTCACTTAAAAAAAAAATTGGCCTAACTGTAAAAAATTGACTTTTTATTGACCTTTCCACTTAAAAACACGAAACTTACTCCCTGTAACCAGAGTTCTTGCAAAAAAGCACATCATCTAAGCTTACTACCAAAAATTGACTTTATTGAAAAACTTGTGTTTGCAAGTTAAATTGCAACTATTCAAGAATATAGAGCTCTGTTGCTCTGCTGAAGCAATTGAGAAAATTTTTAGGCTGTTGTTCAAGTTGAAAAAGCTTGCTATTTCTTTTTTGCAATTTTACGATGCTGCAAAAGCAAGAAAATAGCCTTCAACTTAAGCAGACAGAACAATACGAATTAAGTAGTGTTACAAACATGCCCGATAAATCTGACATCGATGTTCTCGAAGTTTTTAAAAACTCAAGAACAAATGAGATTGAATATCGGCAAAAAAATTTAAAACAGCCAGTCTCAAATTTACCGGTTCTAGAAAGGAAGAGTGCATTTCGACTTACTCACTTCTAAAAATTTTTGAAACCTAAAGTTACTGTTAAGATATTTGTTTACCAATCAATAACATTGAGGGCGTTTTTCGTCATTTACAAAAAGTGTAGTATCTAACAAGTTGTTCTAATTTTACATTGATCCAAAAGTATAATTAAATTCTGTCTTTCATTAACTAATTTTTATCAGTTGAGGAATTTGATGGCGTAGAATAATAATCCATAGCTTATAGCATGTTAGTATGTTTTTCCATAGCAATGCAGTACATACATCACGCTTGAACGCATTATTTTGAAGTAGAAATGCATCAGACGTCACAATGGGATATTTATTACATTTTAACTCAAGTTACGAACATCTCGCAAAGAAATTCGAGCGAGCAGTTTTCGCATATGTTTGGAGGGACGGCTTAGAAATGGCAGTTATTGTGCAAAGATTTTTTGTTTGTTAGCGCTTTTTAGCGAGCGAGAATAGCCTTTACGAACTTGCTAACACGTTCGGTCATGTCGGCCGCGGTTCGGGGATCATAACCTGGGAGAAGAGCTGGAGGATTAAGGCAATAAGGATTACAATATTCTAAAAAACACACATATCACTTAGGGACGGAGCTGGGCAATTTTTGTGATTTTTTGTATAAAAATAGCCTTTTTAACGTCATTTGGAACATATTTTGCACATTTTGAGAGCGTTTTCAAAAACCTAATTGCTAAGATTTGGGAGCCAGTCAGCTCTTCCTTAACTTAAAATCAAGTCCAAAACACGTTTAATCTAGCATTTGAGGGAGTTAGTTTTTTTAAACAACTTGGCTAACGGGAGTAGGGGTGGCTGAAGCTCTTTTAGCCTCCCTCTCCCACTTGGTTGAGACACTGATAGTATCCAAAGTTTTTCTTGCTATAATTCAACATAGTATTTACCTGTATCACATTGAAATGCTACTTTCAAATAACGACTAATTTTGTTTTCAGAAACGAAAGGAATTCCAAAAATATCATCTGAAGCAGTTAAATCACAGAGGGCCTTATTTTCACACATTCGAGTGACGTTATTGCTCACGTTTAGAGAACGTTCTTCGACGTTAGGAATATGGACATTGCCATAATTGCATCTAAAAATGTTATCTAAAACAGTCTTTGCAAAATACAGTATTTTGTTTATTTCAAATTACAGTAAGCACCGGTTCTCGACTGCAGCCAATAGAAGTAAATTTCAATAACACCAAAAAAAGCTATTGCACATAGCCCGTTTCTTTTTCTTTTTTAGCCCAATTAGCTTATTTTTGGGAGGGGAAGCTGCAGTTTATTAAAAAATTAAAAAATCTTCTTTGTTTTTTTTCTTTTTTTAGGGATAGGGGGAGGTGGAGATTTGAAAAGTGGAAAATAAGAACTAAGATGAGAAAAGTTTTCCGTCTGGCCATACATTTTATGTGTTAGAATAACGCGGGTTTGCAATATTATTAACCGAAGGGTATTTTTTATTTTGATCTTCGTCTTGTTTCGGAAGCGAAATTAGTTTCAAAAAAGGCGAAGATAACTTTGGCTTTGCATATTTTGGGCAATTCTTTTGGCTCTGAATTAGACTATTGATCGATTTGATCTGGTGACACTGATAAGAGAAGTGAAACACAACAAAAATGAATTAACTCAGAGTCTAGGCTTAATAACACACAAGCGCTGTTACAGTAGCTTACTCTGTTACAACCATTTGCTCACGTCCATAGGAAGCAGAAATGATCTTAATTATTCCTCGGTCGTTGCAAGATATTGTTTCGGTAGCTTCATGGCATATTATGGCAATTTGTGTTGCTGTAACATACAGTGACAACGTTTCGGTAAAGTTCTGCACGTCATTTAAGATAAAAACGCAAGTAAACTTAGGAAACAAAACCGGAATAAATTCCAATTTGACTGTTTTACAAATTGCACTTGTACAGGATGTAGTTTATTTTTATTTCAAAATAATCAGACTTGAAATTCGCGGCCAGGAAAGTATTTTGTAATTCGCACTGAACTGGGAACGCGGTCTTGTGTTTGATGACCACCAGATGAGTATATGAAGTATAGAGGACAAAAGCACTCAAATGGAAGGCTAAAAAAAAATCAAGCTATAAACATAAATAAAGGGACTCTTGCCGTTGAAATTCTAGACTAAAATATTATCATTTCAATGTTTATATCAGTTAAAACCTTATGTTCACAAAGGAGATAGTAAAATACGTTTAGACAACGTTTATTCTGTCCTTATAATTAAATTATAATCTGTGGCATCCACTGTTTCTTAGCTCTATTTTACACGAGGTTTTTGGCTCACGCATTTTACACGGGGAAGGGGAGGGCAAATGCACCCTTTTCTTGCTTCTAAACCAAAAGTTATGAGAACATCAAATTCGACGAGCGGGTTGGTGCTCAACAAAATGTTTTAGAAAAATTAGTTTTGAGTTAATGACGTTATCATTGTGACATCACAGCCATGTTTTCGAAAACGTACGTCATTTTTGCGATAACATCGCAGGTGGTTTAAATTCTGTATATACGTTTGCCTTTTGATACAGAATCATAAAATGCCAAAATCACGTGAATTACGTCACAAAAACGTTATATTACGTCATTTAAGTTAAATTTTGATAAAAATCGTCCCATGACGTTGTGTGATGTCATAATGCGTATAAAATAGGTTTAAACCGCTTTTTTCAATGCATGATTCTTTCTTGGTATCAGCATTTTGGCGGTAGAAAATTTTAAAATGGCTTTAAGCAACACCGTCCGGATTCAGGTTTTTTCCGAAGTATGTATAACTTTTGAAAAAGCTGTTTAAAATTGAATCAAACAATATCGTCCGCACTTATTGCTCAGTTATAAGTCGACAAAAACTGATAAAAATTAGATAAGTACTTTTTGTTTGCACAAAGATAAGTTCAACGCGAGAATGAGTGAAAAGTACGCTTTGCGCTAAAGACATTCCAAATTCCATTGTTAGGTAGTTGTCAAAAGTTCTATGTCCACCTAATTTGGACACATATTAAACTTGGAGCGAACACCGTAACTCTTTCAGTATTACTAAGAATGTATGAGCCAGAAGCTGTCGTAAACATTTTATTTGAGAGACGTTTCGACTTACTACTAGCCATTATTATTTGCAATAAAAACACAAAAATAAAAACAAAATGAATCCTGGTTAGGGCAAGTCAACTAAAAGGCTTAAAAATAAAATATCTTTGGACTATAGAATATGGGTTTGCATTAAGCTGGATCAAAAATATTAAAGTCAAAAGCACAAAACATTTTTGAACTAGAAGCAATTCAGTTGATTCTTAAATCATTATCAACCTAAAAACATAAACAGGTAACTCAAATTAAAATCATCATGTAACATACAATAATAAAAACGCGAAACCTTATTTTTATTATTAACCGAACGACGGAGAGTACGGGAAAGTAAATCTGATACGTTAGATATAGGCTATAATAAAGCTAAACCGAGGGGCAACTAAACAAAGCTGACCGAAAAACGAAGCCCTCGAAGATGAAGGCTTTTTACACAAACCTGCTATTTAAAGTTTGCAGAAACCGGATCTGTTGAGGGTTCCCTAAATTAATCACTGCTTCGCTCGAGTATTTGTACAGAATATTTGTACGCAAGCAATTTTAACAACCGATTTTCTAACTTTAGGAACCGGTTCGCACGAACCCGTACGAACCGGTTGAATAGCAGCCCTGTTACTGCAAACATAACAAATTACCGAAAACCAGAGATTCACTGACTTAAGTACCACATTGACGGAGAAAATTTCCCTAAAGGTTAAAAAAAACACCTCAAAAATATTTTAAATGTTTGGTAGAATTTTATTTAAAGTAGCCAGGGGGCCTAGATCAACGCCAACTTTACAATTTTTTACATATTTTGCTATGTTGCCCTAAGCGGGTTCAGTGAAATAGGCTCCAGTATACGGGTACAGATTTCGAAAGCTAGTTTTCACTTACGGTCAATGGGACCAAATTTGTAAAACATTAATTTGAATTAATTTGACGTAGTAAAAATTAAACAAAAATCAATTTGACATACTAAGCACGGTAATCAGCAATAAGCACGTTTTTTAGAAATAAGCACAAAGATGTTTTGTATGAGACATTGCTCTTGAGAGTATGCACAAATCTTAGATATAAGCACGAAATGATTATTTGTGCATAAATAAACCAGAGTCAAATAGCAAATAAACTCTAAGTGGTAATTAAGCTCTAAATTGTAACTTAGTTAGTTGCAGTTCGCTCAATCAATTAAAACCTTTTGCGACATAGCGTAGATGCAAAAAAATTGGTTTCAAACTTGCCAATCTACAGTCTTGCTGAAAAATTTTTTTTTCCAAGCACATGCACAAAAATAGTTCCCTACTAGCAATTAGTAGCCTCCAACCCATTGTTTACAAATCACAAATAAAAACAAAGAGCCACTAAAGGGTATTAATAAACAAGTCAAACAAAAAATTATTGGTTTTTGTGCTCTCTGGGCACTCGCTACGGGTGAAAGGACACAACGAGAAGAATTGTTAGTCGGGCCGAGCTTTTCGGGTCGGTTCGGGTTCGGGCCTAAAGCTGACAAACATTTTGGGCTCAATTCGGGCCTGAAACGTGCTTTTTGTTTCAGGTGCAGAAAAATATATTCAAAATAACTTGGCAACTCTACTAAATTTTTTAGACTTAATTTAGCTTTCGTTTTTTTTTTAGGTATGATTTGAGCTTCAAATTTGTTTTCGGGTTCAGACTGGATCCGGGCCTATGTTTTCGAGTTCGGGCCGGGTTCAAGCCTGAACTAGTCTGCCCGTTTACAACTGTGCATGGGAGCTGTGCCATTTAAAAGGTTGCCGATTTTTTTTGTTTGGTGCTGGAACCATTTTCCAGATGCTCTAAAACAATAATATCTTTCATCCAAGCTCTAAAACAATAATATCTTTCATCTCTAAAACAATAATATCTTTCATCCAAAATACAAACTTCATAATTTGTACTCATTTTTATATAAATATTAACTGATTATGTACATATTGGAAAGAAAGTTTGGGCAAAACCAGTTTGAAAAATTTCTTTTAAAGTTTGTTTGCTCGTGCGTATGGACCAGCTACTTTGCGCCTGCTTTTTTGTCACTTTAGGCCACCATAACGGACTACACATTTTGGCCCTAACGAGGAATAAGCGTTAAGTGTCTTTCCCAAGCACACAACGACACATTGCCAATCCAGGAGGTAGCAATCTTTTAGTACTAAACCGAAGCTCTACCAACTGAGCTTTTTGCCTCCGCCGATACTCACTATTTATATAGTATATTGTGTATATTGTACAAGTTTATTCTGAGATAACGTGTTAAAAATGAAACCTACTGTTGCTTGCAAAATTAAGCAAAAATGTTATATTTATCCATACCATCCTGACATTAATTTTTTTTTGATTTTCGCTGCGGACCTTAGTTTTGGTGCAACGTGAACAGATTCAATAATATTTTTGCTTGATTTTTGTTTTTACCAGAAATATTGACATATTTATATCCGTCAGTTTAAACTGACGCTAGGAGGATATGGTTACAGGTACATTTAAACGAAAATTTGCCAGACATTATAAAAACTTGTGGAGTAAGCCATGTATTACAAAACAAAATTTGCCAGAAACGTCCCTCCCCCCTCCTATAGCAATGACAGAGCATGTTGCATGTTTTGCAATATTAAAAACAAACTTAGCAAGTTTAAATTTAAAAGTAGAAAAACAACGCATTCACTCGTCACTCAAAGTGGTATGCCTTGAAACAGTGGTGATACAGTCCAACGGTACGAAAATTACAGCAAAAGACTGATGTGCCTTTACATCCCTTTTTGGCGCAGCAACTTTGCTGTCCTTTAGCGATCCAACGGTTGGCTTCGTTAAGTCTAACATGTTCACGACCAGTTGCCCTGGCCCCGGGAAGCATTGTGATTGGTTGTTCATTATCATTATGTTCAGAAGAATTTTCCATCTGACGTATTTGCCCGGTTCCAGTTGCAGCAATAAACTTTTCTAGAAGGTGTCGTAATGATCCTGGTGATGTGAACAAGTTATCCATCATTAGAAAGTATTTAGTATGGTTATCGTTTGGAGCTGGAAGAAACTGAGCCAAATGCGCAACAACAGCTGCTCCGAGTCCAATATCCCCATAATTGGTCAGCTAATAATCTTTTCCCGAATATAGGCGAAACTGAATGCAGTAACCTAAGAGACTTGCCATAATCCAAAGTTAATAGCCAAATTTAACAGGTTTTCCATGGATGTTTTGTTTGGAACCATGCTTTCCAAAGTAAGATTCCATTGATTCGTCCACACTGACATGCTGGGTAGGTTTGTAGTTTTGCTGACTTTGCTTGTTTATTACATCAACAATGGTCGAACTTTGGCAAACTTATCTGTTTTGTCCAAAGTTGAATTGTACGATGTACGCAAAATGAAGATACTGCTTTGTTCCTTCCAATTCATTTTTACTGCAGAGCCCATCTACTAAATGGTTGAAAGAGTCAATACAACTCTGCCATATCACATCAATCTTGCCTAACCCATACCTTAACCAAACACGTTCCCAGGCCTAATCTGAGCCTTAATCTAACCCAAACCTTACCTTAACCTCATGTTAATCTCAATATTGCCTAAAAGTAACAAGACCATCGCTAATCATACTAAGCTAACTTTTGTAGCAACCCAGCAACTTTCTGTAGTAATGGCAAATTTTATAGGCGTACAGCATTATCTTTATGATTTCTATTACAGCCCAACTAACAAGAAACTCTTGGATTCTAGCACTACTATCCTACCTTATGTATGCAGTGAAACAATCAGGGTATGCCCCATACTCAACATGTGATATTGAGGTAGCTTATAGAAGCTGCTGATTAAGCTCTCTGATTAAGGGCTACAGTAATGTACATGTACCCTCCTGCTTCTAAATCAACTTCAATTTAGTTCTTGCATGCTTTTCGCTCTTGATGAATTACTTCAGGTGTTCGTTCTGTTATCTTAAACTCTCATATCCTATAAGCGCCACCTAGTGGAAATGAACTTTTTTTTTCGAGAAAAGTAAATAATTTGAAAAAAAAAAATAATAGCGATAAAAGAAAACAAAAAAAAGATTTTAACCTATTTTTACGTACGATGGTCTCTTTTGGTTTAATAAATACCCAACTTACACAAAAGTAAAATTCATTGCAGCACCACTGCTGTGTTTTAAACTGACGCTAGGAGAATATGCGTTAAAAATAACTTAGTTGTTGTTGCTGTGCTGGTGCATATTTATTCTACCGTCACCGTACAGGAAAAAAAAGCTAATTATTGGATAAATTGCACACTTTTCACAGCAATGAGTACTTTGTGTTTTAAGGAATCTGCATCTGCTTTTGAGCTTCCAGTAATCCAATGTTCCTGTGGATTTCTTTAAATTCTTGTCCTCTGAATTTGCTGCTTGTTCAAAGTCACCAAGCAAAAATAGTCATCGTAAAGCATCGTTTTCCAGAATGCAACAACGTGACCACAGTGCAGATTGAACTCAGACCATGCCATTAGGTTTTCGTAAAAACGGCGTCTTTGTTACCTTTTCGGGTACGCTGCCGTTTTTAATTTTTAATTTTTTATGTAAAGATAATATGCCCCAATATTCTGTTTGTTGTTACTTTATAGCGTTATATAAGTGAAACAAATTCAAATCGTTTAAGCGCTAAGTAAGAATAATTGTATAAAACATCTATCGAAAACTACGTTGATAATAAGATCAGTTTTGCCAAGTAAACCGAGCCGTGATCCTCCCGCCATGTTAAAAATTAATGAACTAATCACACAGGACCCAAATGTCATTGCTAATCAATTTAATGATTTTTTCTGTAGCATTGGACCAAAATTGGCAGATAACATAAATTATGCCACGGGTAAACAATCAAAGGACTTTCTCAAAAAAAAGGTCGCGGATTCCATTTATCTTGTACCACCAACTAATAATGAAGTTTTAAATCTAATAACTTCCTTGAAAAACAAAGCAGTGGGTCATGACAACATCCAGCCCTTTTTTTTAAAAACAGCCAGATTTTTTATTGCCCCTTATCTTAACTTATTTCTGAACTTTGTTTTCACTGAAGGCATTCTTCCTACCAATTGCAAAATTGCCAGGGTCGTCCCCATTCACAAATCTGGAGCCCAAGATGACATGAATAATTATCGGCCCATCTCCATACTTACTTGTTTCTCTAAAATTATTGAAAAAATTTTGTATGCACGACTTTACAATTTTTTCAAAAAGCACAGCGTAATCTATGAAAATCAATATGGTTTCCAAAGTAACATATCTACAATACATGCAATGCTGGATGTTGTCACTTCTTGCTACGATGGCATTAATGATTCTTGTTACACAGCTTTATCTTTTGTGGATTTACGGAAAGCTTTCGATACTGTGTCGCATCAAACACTTCTGGTAAAACTTAGCAACTATGGCGTTAGAGGAGTTGCGTGCAATTTGATTCATTCCTATCTCTATAACAGGCAACAATTCGTTTCTATTAATCAAAGAAGGTCTGACCTAAAATTAGTTCATTGTGGGGTACCCCAGGGTTCGTCGCTTGGCCCCTTGTTTTTTCTAATTTATATCAACGACCTAAATTATGCTTTAGTGAGCCAACCAAGACTTTTTGCCGACGACACCTGTTTAATAGTGAAGGACTCGAATTGCGAACAATTACAAACAAAAATCAATGTAGAATTACAAAACTTTCATCAATGGTGCTGCGTAAATAAACTTTCCATTAATCCCACCAAAACCAACGTCATAATTATTCCTCCGAAACAAACTAAAGTAACAATTTCTCGAAATCTTTCCTTGATAAGTAATGGATCCCCAGTAAATATAGTCGATAGCGCTAAATATCTGGGAGTAATAATAGACAACGATCTTAATTTTAAACAACACATTAAAATGTTAGAGGGAAAGGTAGCTCGTTTAGTTGGAATATTAACCAAATTAAAGTACATTTTTCCTCAAAAAGTTATGCTACAACTCTATCATGCATTAGTGTATCCATTCCTATCTTACGGTTTAATAATCTGGGGATCCACATATCCTACATACATCAAAAGATTGAAATCCTTACAGAATCAAGCTGTAAGGGCGGTCGCCAGATGTCATTACCGAGATGACGTCAAACCGTATTATTTTAAATTTAATATCTTGCAACTTGATGATTTATTTAAGCATGAAATTGCCAAATTTGTTTATTGCTATTTAACTAACAAAACTCCTAATTTGTTCCGTAAATATTTTTGTAAAACCCTTGAACATTCAAGCCGAGTTACGAGACAATCTAGTGATAATTCTAATTTACACATACCACGCTACCGGACTAATAGATTACAAAGATGCATTAAATATCAGGTAGTCAAAGTATGGAATTCCATTCCCCAAAAAATAAGGGTATTATCATACAAGAAATTTAATGTTGAGTATAAAAATGTTCTGCTCAATGGATCTAGTCATTAGATTCGCCTGCAAGTCTTGAATATATTATCTATCTTGTATTTACATCTTTTTGGAAGCTTGACAATACGGCTGATCAAGCAAACAAAATAACATAACATCGGTGCACTTCACTTAAAAATTGAAATTTCAATATCATTGACTAACTCAGTCTCCTCGACATATAGGGTGGTTGTTTGACTCGATGACCGCGAGGTCTTTTCGCAACTTCCCTGTCGCAATTCTATCTTAAATTCTATATTACTGTCTTTATATTGTTCCTGAGCGACTAAAATAAACTATCTTATCTTATCTTATCTTGAGAAACTTCAATGATTTCAGCATATGCTGTAGCTATTAAGAGCTAGCGAGGGGGAGGAGGTAGGAGGACTCACCCTTACCCTTAGTCAAGTCCCTTAGAAATTTTAACCCCAAAATACAAGCAATGAAACGTGCTTTGGATGAAACTTGAAAATAAGAAGCGATGAAAAAATCGATGAAACTTGAGAGTAAGAAGGGGCTGGAAGGAGCTGGTTAATTTAATTCTTTAACCCTATTTGTACTGGGGGGGCATATTTTCCCTCTCTTAGTCATTTTAATATAGCTCCTAAACTAAGCAAAAGTTTTGCTTTGATGCATTTTGACTTTAAATCAAATTTAATAACACGCATTCTTAGAAAGTTTGGGGTCAGCCGGACAACCGGAAGTGACGTCATTTTTGCCTTTGTCAGAGGCACCTAAGAAGTTTCATGCAGTTTTGAGCATAATGCATGCTTATAAGTCTGCGTATTTTATTTATTGTACTGCATATACATTATCGATACTAACCTTTAGCTGGAATAAAATATTTTATTCACTGATAAATGTATTGCACCATCATTACGTCATTAATGACGTCATAATTCAAAAAATATTGCCTTTTCTGCTGCTTCTCAAAATAAACTACGTTTTCATAAAAAAATATTCATTTTCATCAGCTGTTGATCTGATTTAATGAAAATAATATTGGAGTATTCTAAAATTTTGTAAATTATACTATTTCTCAGTTACAAAAAATTACAAATAGCAATCAACACAATAATGTTAAAGATGACGTCGTCATGCATGTGACGTCATCATGCATGTGACGTCATCATCTGCAGTGACTTTATTAAAGATGTCTTTGAAATAACAAAAGTCCAAACTGAAAATAATATTTCGCAACATTTAGACAAATTTGCATGCTGTTATAAGGATTTATTGGTTTTAATGACGTCATCGTCGTATTCGTGATGTCACAACCTCAAAATATTTATGTTTAAAAATTTAACAAAAAATACCTTCAGCAAGCGAAAAATCTTACTTCTATCTCTTACCAATCGGTTTTTAGATAGGGAGGCAAATTTGCCCCCTCCGGTACAAAAAGGGTGTAAAAATAGCCCGGTAGATATAAGGTTAACTGGCTACGAAATCTCAACAATTTAGCTTTTCCAAACAGTTGATCCAAATGGCATGAATAAGGTTACTTTTTCTAAAAAATTACAAAAATTGTTTAGCGGCTGGTAGCTTTGTCTCCAGATCGCCGTAGCCCGATATTGTTCAGCAATTTGCTCAGCACGCTGCACAATATTGAGACATTTTTCAAACAAAAAGTTTTAACTTTTGATACAAGTCTCCCCGTTAAAAAAAAAAAATTCTGATTGAGAGCTGGGGTATAGGTTTCCCATTCAAGGTTTTTTTGGTTTATTTTAATTCAGTTATTTTTCTTTTGACGAAAAGGAAACTATACACTTTATTATATCAATTTTAGTTTTAAATGAGCTTTTCAATTTCTATATTAACTAATATATAAACATCCTTTTTGCTTCGCGTTGCTAATTTACAACTGTACATTTTACGATAATAGAATAATACTGCTATACTGTATGTTTACACTGACAACATATCAGTTTTACAATCCATCTAGTTTGTTTTTTATAGCAATGTACCCCTGCAGAGTTGTAAACTGGCAAGTACGGGCACAAACCCAGCCCAAACCCAAAAACATAAGCCCGAACCTGACCCGAGCCCAAAAAGTGATTTGAAATCTAAACCATGCCCGAAAAATCCCGAAAAGTAGATCAGATCCAAAAAATGTTAAAGGCTACTACTCGCATGCGGTTAAAATCAAACTACTCATTGCTAATAAGTTGTGAAATACTAATAATATTCATAACCACTTACTACTAATTAACCACTAACTATCCCGATGAACGCAACGCGTCCGTTATTTTCATACTAATAATAATTGGCAATAAAAATCACTACGATGTTCAAACGAAGCCGTCATTCAGTATAGCTGTGATTTTTAACTTACGTCTAGATAGCATTTAAAAGGGCATTCAGGTAGGATTTTTTTGCTAGGTTTTCTCTCAATAAAATTGACAAGTTTGAAAACTAACTTCAGAAAATTTGAGCGTGTTACGATTTTTAGTTCCTAAGATATGACAATCCAAATTTTCCCTTAAAAAGGCTTTTTTCAGTCAGAATTTTTGCCAGGGTTGTTAATAAAAAGCAAAATTTCAAAATGTTATAGCATATTACATTTATTCAAAAAGTTCTTTTTAAAAGACAAAAACACAAAGAAAATGCTTGCAGTATATCAAGCCCGAAGAATTGTCAATCTTAAGCTCGAACCCGACCCGAAAAGCCCGGGCCGACTTACAACTTTTGTGCACTGACAAACAAGTAGATTCTTAACGCACAAGTAGAAAAAGTGAACAACAAATAAAAAGTTTGAAAGAAGAAAAAGTAAAAGATTACCTGCTATCACTTGCAGAACAGTGATGGTTGCGATAAAATATAACTTCATTCTTTACAATTACAGTTTCAAATCAATGCTATTCCAAGATTTTTACTTTAACAATATGCACAATGTAAAGTAAAGCTAAGACGAAAGAATTTTTGTCGTGGAGATAAAAAAAATTGCTTAACATTTAAAGTATTAGCAGCTGATTTAAGATACCGGTTTCCATTAACAAATAGACATTGGACAAAATGGACAGTTACTAACCATTTCGTAATCGTTATTGCATTAGACCATACTAAATCATGGATGAAAATTACCAGCAATACCTCAGAGAAAAGATGAAACTGTGACAACTTTGCGTTTGTGTATTAGTTAAAATTCACTCTTTTTTGGACTTGTGCAAGATAAATAACTTAGTAAACGAGAATGCTGTTAAGATTACTGTACTATTACTGAACTGCGTAGCGTATATTATTCCATTTCCCATTACCAAAATTTTGTCTACAGATGTATTTTTACTTTTACGACAGATATTTTATGTTGATATGGTTTACTCTTTGTGTTTTTGTGTTGTTTGGTCCTTAGGAAAAACGCTTCACGCTTTTTTCCTGTTAAGGTCAAGCAGCTTACCCAATGTTGTCGCGCAACCTGACAATTGCAAACAAAATCAAAAAAAGAGAGATTACTGGTTAGCTTTAGACGGGTGTGGTTCGACAAATGCAAAGTGCTTTGTTGAAACACACGGATTCATGAATGTTTACTTTTATTTCACCAACAAAATCTTGTGTAAAATGGAATAGATCCAAACCTTTGCAAATGCATCACCTGTTTGAATCTGCAAGAATTTGTTTTGCTTCCTCTTTATCTATAATTATGCCAAAGTATTACAACTCATCCTTAAAATTTTCTAACCTTACTAAGCATTGATATTCTCTTGCATTAATTTCAGCTTTTTAAGAAGACTTCCCATTATTTCAGATTTGAAAGTTTGATGTTTGATTTACTATTCTTCTTACTGAATAGAATTGAAAACCATACTTTATTTTCTAGATATTCTTCTGTATACTTTGTTCTTAATTGAAATACTTTCTTCTCTATATGGTATTTTTGGTATTTGCAGGAACTAGCAGTTGTTTCGATACCACGCTTGTAGTGCTCTGAACAATAAAGTACTTACGGTTACAAATAATTATCTTGAGGTTTTACAAGCCATTATCCGAACTTGTCTAAGTCCTTCTAACTTTTATTTGTCATCGTCATTAGTTTTGGGTACTATAACCTAATCTAAAATATAAGTGACGCACTGCAGTCGCAAGTCACGTTTGCAGTTTAACAACGGCGGAACAACGCACTGCAATTTGCTGGACATGAATATTTTATTCTTCTACTCTCCGCAGTAGCTTAGCCTGGAGGGTGGTGGCGATTGGCCTTTCGACCAAAATCAGAATAAGAAAAACACAATGTTCTTAGCACTTCTAAGACTTTCTTTTGCTCTAGCATAGACTCGAAAATGATTTAAAGTATATTTTAAAACGTTTATTAGGGGCTAATTTGTCAAAAAGTCATAAATCAGAAAAAACTTTGAAAAGTGGCTAAAAATTCATACTCAAATTTGATCGCTCATTGAAAAAGGCTAAACTTAGGTTTCATCAAAGAATGTATAAACTCAAAAACAGGAGGGCTATTCAGTATTAGTTCACTACCAATTACTTCTTTCAAACTTCCTTCCATTAGACCCGGAATTTTTTTTTTTTTCTTTATAAAATAGAGCTAAAATACATTACTTCTTGAGAGTTTTATTAAACTGCCGGTCTAAAATTTTATAATTTACCAGCTTGCAAATGGGAGAACTGAAATTCTAGCAATAGCTACCTTTTGCATCGCCCATTTATGCAACAAGTAGAATCATGTTTTTGCACTGCCAATTACTATAACATTTGTTAAAGTCATTATTTTTCATCCAAAAACCCAAAATTAAGTTATTTTTGCAAAAAAAAAATGCAAAATTTTTGAGCGCTGGGGGTTTAGCCTCCGGAAAATCAAAGCAAACCCCCCATTGCAAGTTTTTGGCTACGCGCCTGCCTAAAAGTAAGCTATTTTTGCCAAAAAATTGAAAATTTTCGAGCGCGGGGGTCTACGCCCCCGAGACCCGTCTACACAGCCCCTCTTTTGCGGAATTCTGGTTCCGCCACTGACTTTCTGAGTCAGAAACTTTTTTGAATTTGTTCTAAACGTCAAAACTTCAGTTATCACGTGCTTTAGGTACTTTTTCGAATAAACTTGCAACTTTCATTTTTAGGAAATAAAAGTATTGATTGTTCGGTCATCAATAAAATAATTAATTTAAACACAAAACTTACTGTACTTCGGTTAGTAACGGTACCCAAATTTTTGCTTGCAAGTAATTTAGCTTCATTGATTAATTCCCTAAAATTATTTTTTCCATCATCGGTTTTCAGTTTAAGTAGACGAGGACTATTTTTTTTAACTCTATAGTTAAGAATCACGTTGAAGGCAAAGTGCTATGGGGTTTACGAGCTTGTTAGTTGGTTGTCGGAACATGTAGTCATATTATAGTTATAATTGCAACATTTATTTTTCGAATTGTCTTTGCTGCGGAAAGAGCGAAAAGATTTTACGTCTTGGAGTGAAGCTATTATTTGCCCAATGCGGTCAAATGCCAATCTCAGACAATGAAAACACTAATGTCCTTCAAGCAGGAATGTTTAGCAAGACATTTCTTCCATGATTTGTAAACAATTATCGAACTTCAGACTTTTTTGCCTTTTTCTAATTTCTGAAAAATCAACGTTTAAACTTCCTTTGTTTTGGATCTATAACGGAATACAGTAGATCCGCTAGTTGGTCCTGAGCAAGCTTTTTAGCATTAATTCCCAGTGGGCACAAAACATCTAAAAGACGTCCAAAACAAAAATTGGTCTAAATGTTGTCTATTTTGCAAATGCACAAAGTTGAATTGACGTCTTAACAAAGATGCTATGCATGCATTTTTGCAAAATTGACAACATTTAGACAAAAATTAAGCCATCTAAAATACGTCCCGCTGCATAAATCTAGACCACATTTAAACGTCTATTTTACAAATTTTGTGACCACATGGTTGCTTTTTCTTCTTCTTCCTTCATTGCCCGCTTTTCTGTGAGGGTTGCGGGGGCAGCAGCTCGAGATTAAACCGCCACACTGCACGGGCTTCCATCACCTCCACCATTTTGCTTGGGTGAAGTCCCGAGCAATTCCATCCAAGATCCTCAATGTAATCGGTCAACGTATTTAATCAAGTCAAAGTAATCCATCTTCAATGAAATTTGGCATTTATTGCATCATAAAAAATACCTAAAAGTTAGTTTTTTCCTATCATACAGTATTTGATTAAAAGGAATGTGAATAAATTTTATACCTTCAACCATGAACTTTATTCTGCAAATACAATACAGTAGGAGCGTGATTTGAAGATAATGTTGAATCATTGCAGCTTATTAATAGATTTATGTGCGCAATTTTTCTTTTATTGTAAATTTAATGAAGAAATATATTGGATGAATTATCAAGTTAAATCAACCAAATCTTTCATTATACACGCAGTATTACACCGAAGCGTGTAGCGAGTTTGTTGGACCCATCTCCGCGTCTCGGCACCCGTCAAAACAGTATATTAATTCTAATAGAGCAGTGAAAATCATAAAATAAGAAAAATGTCTTATATTTTTCAATCAAAATGAGGGACTGCAAAAAAGTCTAATTTTTTCCGAAACTTTTTTGAGAACTTTTTTAAAAACTTTTTTAATTTTTTCTGAAACTAAAAACTTTCTTAATAACTTGCATAATTTTAGGTAACGTTATTTTGTCTCATATTTTTGTCTCTTTTCATACAAAGTTTTCTTTGAAAAAACGTTGTTGTTGCTTTGCGGAGCAAAAAGAAAAACCATTTTTAGACCAAGACTGCGTTTACACCTAGCGCTTTTTGTGATCAGGAACAAAACTTCAGTCACGTGTAAACAAGTTTTCACATCCTGAAACCAGGTTTGGTACCTTTACTTTCCGAGCGGTTTTCACTCCTGATTTCGCGAGGCGAATTGTCAAGCTTCATTGTGTAAACACTTTGACGCGAGAACTTCAATCACAGGATGTGTAATGTGTGCACTTAAGGTAAGTCATAAAAACAGCTGAGGCGTTCGAACTGGGCAAGAACTCTTTAGTATTGCCTAGGCTTTGTATTTCAGTCATTCATTGTATTTGTTTTATTGCGTTTTAGGTTTGAAAACTTCGAAAAATACAGATTTCAAAACTGTGTTGGAAAACTAGTTTTTGCTACTTTTGACCGCTCACTCATACCTAAAGTTTTGCTCCTAATCATCAAACCCGCGATGCGTAAACGACTTCTTTTGTCATTATGCAAATGCGACAAGTTTGATTAACATGTGCGAAACCTAGTTTTCAAACTAATATGTAAACGCGGCCTAAACGAGGGTCCCCGTGTATAGCCTTAAATTCCAAGGAGTGTAGGATCTATACTCTAATTCTGACGTCGGTGTTAGACTCGGCGTACAGTATATCCATTCTTTGCCAGATTAGTCTCAATACGGTCTTAACAGTTTAGCCTTGCTATTATTTTACTTATAATCAATTTTTGATGGTTCTCACAACAAATTAACGGAAAAATGCAGCGAAATTTTGCCAAAGGTTTTTGTTTGGTCTACAACTAAAATTGACTTAGAAAATGCAATGCAACTTTGTCAAAGACGCAGAAAGCTGGTTGAATATCGACCGAAAAACGCAAAGCAATCTTTATTTTATATTTTGTTGGTCTTCAGAGAAATTTGATGGAAAAGTGCAACAAAAATTTTGAAAAGACCGTTTTAGTTGGACTTCACAAAACCAATTTGTGCCAATACAGTTGATTGGGCTAATACCAACAACTTGTGTTTAGGACTGCAACAGTGCTATAATCTCCAGCGATTGGGAAGGTTTGTAATAATATTTGTAGTAGTTGTTAACCAATTAATGTCAGTTTTCAACGCAACGCATCATCAGCTCAAAATATAAACTATTCTAGTCCATTTTTTGTAAAAAATCTGAAAATATTAAAAATCATAGCGAAACTAACCGCCACCAAGAAATATTGACAAAAAAGCTGTAGTTTCTTGAAAAAGTATCAAGTACCTAAAATCACTATAAGATTGCAGACCTTCAAAGTAAATTTTACGTTTACAATCTTTTGTAATAATTGCTTAGTTTGTATATGAGTTTGCTGGAGGATTGGTGTTCTGCAAAATTTTTGCTATTTTAAAAACATAAAAAAGAAACGCGGCATTTTAATTAAAACTTTATGGACCCAGGGCAAAAACGGTTTCACGAAAAAATTAAATAGCCGCACAATATTTAATGTATATTAGAATAATGTTTTGCAAATAATTACTTACAGCATCATCAAATATTGCAGATAAATTACGTGGTAATGCTATAAACATCGGTATTTAGCAAAATGTTATGAAACCCCGCTGAGGATGTTTTAGAAACCCTAAACTAAATAAAGTCATGAACTATCCTCAATGCCCACTGTTTTTTCTTAATTATTACTTTTAATGAATATTGTTTTGTAATTTGAATATCTTTTAACAAGAATTTTTTCGAGGCGTGGCAGCGTATAGTTAGTAGAACGTCACGGCGGTGATTAAAGTGTTCCTGGCTTTACGCTTTGATTTTGAACTGGTCACTAATTTGCCCTTGTATTTTTGAAAAAATACATAAAGCTTATTTTCCAAGAGACCAAATACTTCCAAGATTTTTGCTGGTTATGTTGGACAGATTTGCCGTTGCGTTCTTGTTTTACCGCATAATTTTAATCTCTTTTGACCACTAAATATTAATCAGTTTGATTATAATAAATTTTACTATTATTAATGGCACTGCAAATTTTAATAAACTTGGTTGAAGTGGTGGCCAAATAATTTGACCGCTTTCCGAGGTTAGAAACGCAAAGAAATTCCGCAGAGACCCGATAGTCTGGCCGCTCCCCCAAGGTCTGGACCAAAAGTTGAAGATATAGTAAAGCCAATAATAGGTTTCCGCGCAGGCTCAGAGACAAAACAGTAAAAAAAGTGATCAATAACATCCCAAAGAGGATGTAAATAGGTGCAGTAAACGCTTCATGCTATACTTGTAAAAGTAAATTTTGCAAATAACCCAGCGTCGAAAACAAAAAAAAACTAGCAAAATCATCCAAATACATAAAAAATAAAATTTTGTCCTTAATAGTTTTAGAAGGCATCAAAAACAGCTTTCCAGTTAGATTTAAAATCACATTCGACATCACGTTATCTAAAAAATTCACAAAATAACTGATTAAAGTTTTTAAAAGAAGCTTGTTTGCAGAAGTAATGGTTTGTTTATATTCATACGTTTTTTTATAATTTGGCTACCCCCAACTTTACCCCATTTGACTTTTGCAAAGTATTTTGAAGAGAACTTTTGATACAAATTTACCCTGGTAGTAAACTTTCAAAGTGCATGAAAAAATTTTAGAACAAAAATAATTTTACGAACTCGTTTTTTAAGCGACGAAATATAATGAAGTTATTGCGATAAGCAAAATGCGATATTTATCCTTAGCACTCATTTTTTCCTTAATTTCAATGTCGCGTTAATTTTCCATAAGCAAATTTTCCTGCTTTAGTCTCTCTTCAAAAGGTAAAAAAAGAAACAAAACCTCTAACAGTTTTGATGAGTTTATCATTTGGCAGATGTATATATTGTTTAAGTAAGATTTCTTGAACTTGCTTCTAAATCTTCTCTCTTTGGTAGATGGCAGAAACTTTGAGAGTACGAGTTCGTTACATAACAACAACTATAAAGTACTATACTGCCAGTTCAACGAATATACTTTGATAACAATGATGCTCGCCGTATAAGTATTAGAAGTAATAAGCATTTAATGTTAAAAAAGCAAAATCAGTAACATCGAAACTGTATTAAAAAGTGATATACGGTAAAAAATACTCCAAGCAGCTCAAACAAAGAAGGTTTTGAACAGCGTTTTGGTACTGCATTAAAAACGCTTTTGTGATGTTTAAATTTATGAAACATAAAAGTAATTTTAACAAGTAAAATGATAACCTACGTTTGCATTTTGAGATTTTATTTTAAACATCGTAAAAAAGGCCACTGTATTCTGCTTGAAGGTGTTTGTATTGGGTTCATGAAAGAATATAGTAAAAAAAATATCGGTGACATACAAAGTTCTTACATCCTGTGAATCATGACACGGTTTTGCTGCCTGATAGCAAACGGAAGATCAAGGCAAAAAATTATACACTGCAAAACTTGTCATGTGAAGCAGAAGAATTTATCGTTTAATTAATTGTTGTTTTATAAGCGAAACTGATTGTTGTCTTGTTACGAAAAATGATCAACAAAATGATAAAATTTTTGATAATAACTACTGCGTAAAACTTCATAACTTTGCACTAGCCTCTTGACAAAATGCCATCAAGACGGTAATCAATTCTGTTAGTCCTTTATTTTAAAACGGTATCCTCAAACAAGCAATTACAGTGGGTTCATCGCTTTAGTCGCGAGCAACAATGATTAGACCATACAAGTGAACAACATTTTTATTCTTGATCAATCAAAATGGATCTACTATACTTAATTTACATAGATGAAATAAATAAACGAGATTATGTAGTATACAAGCAAAGTATTGTAATAATTGGTGATACATTACTAGGCCAAAATCCCAAACAGCAATAAAAACCCTTATGTTTATTACCTACAGTACAGCAGAGTAAACCCTGTGATATGTTGCACTAATTTAACCAGCAACACATCACAGGGTAAATATAAGTCGACAAGCTTTCGCTTTGGAAAAAACTGATTTGCAATGGTACGTATTCATAAAAAGCATTCGCTCATTTTCATCAATTTGCAAAAAACAAAAAAAAAAATCGCCGCTTCAAAAAAAAGTCAAGTCCAAGTTAAAATAGCGTTGCCATCATTGTCAGTAAAAAAAGATTTTGGTTGCGGCGTCAACTGAGGAATTTGGATCAAATCATACACCATTACGGGGAACATTTGTTTTTCTAGTAACTGAGGAGTATTAGGCTATATACTTTGCACAAACCTTAGAGGTGTTGCTTACGTATGATTGAATGGGTTACAATAAAAATAAATAGCAAAAAGCAACTATTGAATGCGGTATTACATTCAATTTTAAATATTTTAAATTTACAGCAAAGATTATACAAAGTTAAATCGTTTTCAGAATTATTTTCGAATATTTTAAGCAAATAATTACAAAATCGCAAATGTTTTGGTTTAGCAAAAACATACGAATCTGTTTTGCCCTGCCTTCCTCTATTATACCTGCTTATCTGCTATTGTCTATCTACAGTAAAATAAAATTGCTGGACCAACGTTTTTTACAGCTATAAACCTTCATTATCACTTACATCAAGTTTATTAGGTGGGGCAGAAAACTTTTTGCAAACGTTTCGATAGCTGTGATTAGGGCATGTACAATCTATTTTTGTCAGGGCTAGGATGCGAAGTAAAAAACAAGCGTAAGATAAATGAGAAAATCACGTGACAAAATGAATCAGACGTTAATGCAAAAAATTATAATAAATTGGAAACAAAAAAGTAACAAATTGGCGGAGCATGAAAAACAATAATATAACGAATAAATGCCAAGAAATTGTTATTTTGCTTGCCATGTAAGGTGAATTTACACAGTATCCGTTTTTCATACGTTTTCGTCCGTTTTTTTACGTTTTTGCTCCTCCTTGACAAAGTATGCGCTTTTTCATCCGCATTTTTATAAGTCCATATCCGCACTAAATAGACTGTTATATATAGATAAAAATTTTGTTCAAAAATTTTGTGTATGAACGATAAGAGCGATATTTCGAAATCGAGCTCTACCGCTTTACAAAAAATTTTTTTCGGAAAACTTTTGTCCAGTATGTGACTGTCTGGTTAGTGCGGACATGGACACATCAACATGCGGATGAAAAAGCGCATACTTTGTCAAGGAGAAGCAAAAACGTAAAAAAACGGACGAAAACGGACGAAAAACGGATGCTGTGTAAATTCACCTTTATAGTGGACAGAATTTGGTTGATGAAATGCGATTGGATAAACCGGCGGTTTGTGAAGTCAAGCTCGAAGTCAAAAATTTTAGCTTTGGCCCAATCCATAGAATGTTCGTTGTCAAAAACATGCTTAGTCAGTGCTGACTTATCTAATCATAGATGCCAAATGTCTACAAAGTGTTCTTTTTGCGGATGGAAAAAGTGCTTTTTGTTTCACCAATATAAGAAAAGTCACGGCCATGGCAAGGAATTTGCTATATTGCTTCTTGTCGCATGTTAGGTTCCACTCAGTCTTTGTGACTAGCGAATTTCTTGCCAATGGTTTTGCACGGTTTCAGGATGGTTTTCACTTTGTGGTTAGACAAACAACGCCGTATTTTTTCTGTCAATCCGGGGTAGTAGAGTATGATGGCGAAGCCTTTGAATAGTTATTCTCTGCGATTTGAAAGTTTCTTGATGAGAGCCGTGTTCGGGTACGAATTCAATTTTAAAGTGTCCTTTACGTGTTTGATTGTATCTTGAATGTTTTTTGTGGTAGAGCAAATAGCACTGGCCCAGTCAATTATTAGTGATCGAACAACGGATTGCTTTTGTTCTAAAGGATGGTCAGATGAAAACTTTAGATATCGGTTGCTGTTGGTTTGGTTTTCGGTAGACTGATGTGACGAAGCTGCCACTCTCATTTTGTGCGGTCGGCTTCTTTTTCTTACGTAAATTTGATTGAATTTTCAATAGTGTTTGAATGATCCAAACAATCTTCAACCACGTTTTGTTGATTATTACAAAAATGTCATTTACATGGCGTTTTCAGCCTGTTGGTTGATAGAAAAATGTTGACCGAGCTCTTTTTTTGACATCTTTCATGACTAGGTTGGCGACCACAGTGGAAACGGGCGAGGCCATTGCCGTACCGGAAATTTGTTTGTAATGTTTTCCCCGCAAAGTCACTTGATAGCATTTAAGCAAATTTGCAGGCCTTTACAAATATCCTCCACTGACCTAAAAGCGATTTCTTCCAAATTTTCCGATGTTTTTAAACGTTTTGACGCAAATTTGTTGGCCAATCCTGTGAGTATTTTAGTGAATAGGAAGACAACATCAGAAGACACCTTTTGTTCATCATCGTTTATTGTCAAAGGTGTGATAAATTTTGCAAAGTTTTTTGAATTTCAGACACGTTGGTCGCTTTTTTCTGTCAACTCACTAAAAATTCGTACTAGGTTTTTTGATAATTTGTAAGTCGGTAAGCTAATGAAAGATACGATGGGTTGCAATAGGGTATTTTCTTTGTGCAGTTTTGGGAGGCCGTTTAAAACAGGTGTTTGTCCATTGAAATTATTCAGTCGATAACTTTGAAAACTTTTGTTATTTTATTGTTGCCAACTAACTAGGAGACAAACTCGTATACTGTCTTTTCTGTGTTGCGCTGAGAACTTTTTGTAAGTGTTGGTATGCGGTATTATTTATGTGGTATTATCTATGATATTACTACAATGTAAAAACCGTCCTGAAACCGTGCAAAACCATTGGCAAGAAATTCGCTAGTCACAAAGACTGAGTGGAACCTAATATGTGACAAGAAGCAATATAGCAAATTCCTTGCATGACTGTGACTTTCCGTATATTGGTGAAACAAAAAGCACTTTTTCCATCCGCAAAAAGAACACTTAGCAGACATTCTGCATCTACGATACGATAAGTCAGCACTGACTAAGCATGTTTTTGACAACGAACATTCTATGGATTGGGCCAACGCTAAAATTTTTGACTTCGAGCTTGACTTCACAAACCGCCGGTTTATCCAATCGTATTTCATTAATCATATCCCGATCACTATGAATGGTAAGCATAATGACAATTGAAGCACGTTTAGGCAAAAAATACTAGGTCGCATTTCGCCGTTTTGAGAAAATCGCGTTTGAAATTTTAAAACTCTCAAACAAACTTTGCAGTCAAGTTCAACATATTATTGAAAACTAACTTTCACAGTTATAATGTGCCTAATTTGGCCCTTTTTTCATCAAAATTTCAAGATTTTAGGTGAACAAATAAAAAAGTCACAATTGAAAAAGCTTTTCAGAAACAAACTTTTTCCTTTTAATCGCGGTTTTCAATTACGTTCGGTCTGCTTTTCGAGTTAGGCGTGTACACTTTTGCTTTTGATTAGTCGTAGTAAAACGTTTGGGGTCAAAAAAAGTTTACTGACAACTGTTAACTCAAAAGTCGAAACCGGTTCTACGAGGTGTGTTTGAAAAGGTATCTTTACACCTCGCAGAAAAACATTTCCCAGAAAATCATTTGCCAGAAAAACATTTCCCTGAACGTTCTTCTCCCAGAATTAACATTTGCCAGAAATCAAACTAGCCAGAATGAACTATTGCCTGAAATTACACTTACCTGAATGAACACTTGTTTGAAATTACATCTGCCAGAATGAACACTTGCCTGAAATTACATTTGCCAGAATGAACATCTGTCCGAAATTACATCTCGCCGAAAACTTATTTGCCAGAATGTACATTTGGCCGAAATTACATTTCCCCGAAAACTTATTTGCCAGAAATTACGCTTGCCAGAATGCACATCGTTTTCCAGATAATTATTATAGTACACATTATACCGAAATTTTGTTATTGATAGAATTTACATCACGAAAATGTATAATTATGCTCGTTAATCATTTTCAAAAATTATTAAGCTGCGTGTAGAATGAAAGGGGCAAAGGAAAACAGTCTCTCACGTCTTGTAACTAATTTTGACAAACAACGTTAGGTCTGAAATATTTTTGGTTTTTGACAAAAACAATCGCCATTTTCCAGGCGCGTAGCCAGGATTTGAAAAAGGGGGGGGCTATTTTGAAAGAGTGAGAAGTGTGCATACGACGTTGACTCGAATTTTCATTGACCTTGAATCAGTTTCAGACGGTTTGTCCGAAATTTGAGACGAAATGTCTCGGAAACATCGGAAATTCAAAGGTTTTTTCCGCCCAAAATTAGGTGATCTCCAAAAAAAAAAAAAAAAAAAAAAAAAAAAAAAGGTCTTCGCCAAAATTCAGAGTGATTTTTCGGCCGAAATCCGAAATTCATAGGTTTTTTCCGCCCAAAATTAGGTGATCTCCAAAAAAAAAAAAAAAAAAAAAAAAAAAAAGGTCTTCGCCAAAATTCAGAGTGATTTTTCTCCCAAGTTTCGCAAGTTCAAACGTCTGAGGGGGGCTCTTTTCGTATGGGGGGGGCTATTTTCCATTATTCACAGAAAATCGGCCTCAAAAGCACAAAATACATGCGTTTTTGCATACTTCACAAGCCAATGGGGGGGGCTCGAGCCCCGCCCCCCCCCTGGCTACGCTACTGCCATTTTCAGAACCGAACTATTCTTTCAAAGTTGGTTATGATATTTTGACGTGTTTTTAAATTATAGGTAATATTACGGTATTTCGATAGTATCGAAAACTCACAAAAACGTCAGCAATCAAGCGTCGTATCATTGAAGTATCTCAGTCAGGCGCGTAGCCAGAAATCTGCAATGAGGGGCTGTTTCGGAGGTCTGATTGCGTAGCCCCAGCCAGAGGCCACTGGAGATCTGGGAGCAGAGCGCCTAACCGCTGGAAAATTTTTTTTTTTTTTTGCAAAACGGACTTAATTTTAGGCCTATTTTGATAAAAACCATTGCTTTAAAACGTGGCATAAGAAGTTAGCAGTGCAAAAACTTGATTAAACTGTTTACAGAAATGGGTTATGTAGAAAGTGGATATAAACGGAAAATTTTAATTTCATATTTGCAAGCTGGTAAATCATAAAATCCTAAATTAGTAAAACTTACAAGGAGTAATCTATTTCGTGAATATTTTAGAGAAAGGTAATTGGAGGAGAAGCGGGCTAATGGAACGAAACTTGAAAGAAGTGGTTGACAAAACTTGAGAGAAGTGATTGGTAATTATCTAAAATTGAATAGTCCCCACCTATTTTTGAGTTTTAATTTTGTTTTTGATGAACATCCATGTTCATCATTTTTTAGCAAGCGATCAAATTTGATTGCTTATTTTCGCCATTTTTAAAAAGTTTTTACTTATTTCTGTATTTTATTTCTGACAAATCAGTTTGCCCTAAATAATTGCTTCAAAAGATGCTTTAAATTATTTTTGAGTCCATTCTAGTGCAAAAGACTGCTGTCTCAGAAACCTATAGCCATTACCCCAGTGCCGTCGCCAGGGAAAACGAATCAAAGGGATACTAGCCAAAAGTGGGGGGCAATAAAATAGACTAAACTTTTGCATATCAAAACCGATCTTCACATTTTGTACGGCTACAAAATATATATTTAAAAATGCTGCATTCATGTCCAAAAAAAAAAGACCTATAAGGCCAGCAACGTTTCTAATCTCCTTTTCGTGTGCGGCCTCTAATACGCAATGGCAACTAAAGCGTTGTTCTATAGGGTAAAACTTTTTTCAGGAAGGCCAAAAAGTGCTGCCTTTTTCTACAGTACGAGAATGCTGAGCCATAAGTGTAGCCAAGATTTTTGATTAGAGGGGCGCACAAGTCAAGTGCAATGACGTTACCAGAAATTTTTGAAAGAAGAACTTTTTGTGGGACAAAGATTTTGTAGATTAAATGATCAGAAGCCGTTGCCCGTGTGTTAGCACATAACCAGCATTTTGGTAAAGGGAGAGAACTTAAACCTCCAAAAAAGTGTAAAATGGGAAACGGGTTGAGCACACTGGTGTAACTCAAACGTATTACAGACGTTAGTTTAGGGGCGAAGCCCCCAACCGCTGGGCGATTTTTTGTAATTTTTTGGAAAACTAGCTATTTTATTGCCATTGGATCACAATTTGCATGTGTTTAGAGCCTTTCGAAAAAACCAGATTTATAGCATTGGAAAGCCAATTGAAAAACTGAAAATATTCAATTCTACTTTAACTTACAAGTTAAGTCCAAAACATTGTTCCACTTGCTGTTGTTCCACTTGCTGTTGTTGTCATTTTCACACCACGTTCCACAGACTGCGTATGATTTGGATAATTTGGGCGAAGTAGTTGCTTAATGAATTGCTTGATATCTGTACAGCTTTTGATTGTTGGAGGCTCATGCAACACTAAATATCTTTTTTGTGAGTAAGATAGGTGACACCATTCCCACGGCCGTTGTCTTTAACTGTTACCAGAGTATGATGTTTCTGCAAAGATGCACCTGGGTATATGAAATTCTCGAACAGGGTCTCATTCTTCTTCCTGATTTCCCTCTTCAGCATTTCTGATTTTCTACAACTGTGATGTAACACTTCGCTCACAAACCTGATTTCCCATTACGCTAGTGTTTTATCAGCATCTGAATTTACACACAACCTATCATGGTAGCCCACCCGAACCTTCAAACCACAAACTAGAGCAATTTCTGTACTTGCCATCGTACCCTCTTTTCAGATTACTTTGATCAATGTCTGACAAGAAGGTCACCAGAAAGATGATTCCTGACCAGTATCGCACTGGCACTGCACTTAGCTCAACCACATAGCACTAGCACGACTAAGTATAGACACCATATACGATATCACATAAGCAATTTACAACATTAGTACACTATATGCATATTTCAAACTTGCTTGTTATCGTCAGGCTTACATAACTCTGTAAATGCCTACTACAAATTTTGAACCCGAAATGCCAAAATTAGCCTACTTGCTGATAAAGCAAATTGCTATAAACAATTGCCACTCAACGCCCATATAAATAAATGAATGACAGTCCTCTTTCTGGTGACTTTCTTGTCAGACATTGATCGAAGTAATCTGAAAAGAGGGTACAATGGCAAGTGCAGAAATTGCTCTCGTATGTAGTTTGAAGGTTCGGGTGGGCTACCATGATAGGTTGTGTGTAAATTCAGATGCTGATGAAACACTGGTGTAATGGGAAACCAGTTTTGTGAGCGAAGTGATACATCACAGTTGTAGAAAATCAGAAATGCTGAAGAGGGAAATCAGGAAGAAGAATGAGACCCTGTTCGAGAATTTCATATACCCAGGTGCATCTTTGCAGAAACATCATACTCTGGTAACACTTAAAGACAACGGCCGTGAGAATGGTGTCACCTATCTTACTCACAAAAAATATATTTAGTGTTGCATGAGCCTCCAACAATCAAAAGCTGTACAGATATCAAGCAATTCGTTGAGCAACTACTTCGCCCAAATTATCCAAATCATACGCAGTCTGTGGAACGTGGTGTGAAAATGACGACAACAGCAAGTGGACGAATTGCTGGCTCAAAAAGGCAGATTGGTGAAGCACTGTGTACTATAGCTGGAAGAAAAAAAGCAATGGATCGGGAAAAAAATACTTCGTCACGAGAAAAGCTGCTCAGGCTAGTCAATAAAATCAAGGCTATAGTTGCTGTTTGCATTGCATTAACTGTATTTTTTGGTAATACACCATTTCATGCAAACAGTTGTGTTAAAACTTGAAAGAAAATGTTAAAAAATTAATGCGCTTAAGAAAAACTTTAGTTGCAAGAAAAATTCAAAATATTAAAAGTAACTCTAATGCTAAATTAAACATCACCATTGTCTTCCTCTTCGAAAAACAATACAAATGAGTACCAAAATTGCATATCTAGCACTAGTACAGGTAATACCAATTTTATAAGTATTCTTAGATTTGAGGGGGCGCGATTCAAAAAAGCCCCGGGGCAGTATCTAAACGAGGTCCAATTTCAAAAAAATTTTGGATTTCTCATTTTTTTGGCTCAAGGCAAAAATCTAACACCCATGCAAGTTGAAATTAAAAAATGACCCTAAAAGGGTCTGCCCTACTAATACATTAATTTCATGACAAACCTATCCATTACTGCCGAACAAGACAAAACGCAGTGTACAACAGTTACTAAACTTTTTGGCCAACGTCAAAGTAACCACGTGCACTAATTGCTAATGCTAGCGTGCTACCGTGGTGCTACCGCAACAGCACCTAACGTCAATTTTTTTATTGTAAAATAGTTGCTATTGCGCCATAATAAATTCATGCAATATTCTTCAAAGATTTTTTCTTCATAAGCAATTTGTAGCTTGTCAGCTAAATCAAGCAAGGATTGCGATTATGCATTAGGCTTATGCATACCGGGTGCCACCACAATCAATGTATCGATTATAAAAGTTTTGCGAAACGCAATATTTCGCGTCAGTTCAAATTATTAATCAAAAGTCTTACAATAAGCTACTTAGGCCTACCAATATTTTCTCCTATTGTCGCTTCGGGATTTGGGCGGGCGAAATTTTTGTTTGGGGGGCGCCATCTCTCCTGAGCCACCTGAGTTGCGGCCCTGCCATAATCGCATGAAAACTTTATTTGCAGCAGTGAATGCTGCCAAACGCGCAACCAGGATTTTGCTAAAGAGGGGGCAACAAAAATAATTTTTGCTTAAAAGTTGTCTAATTTAGGCTTTGTGCTAAACAAAGCGATGCAACTTGAGCGAGTCACATACCGGGGTCTGGGGGGCGGAGCCCCCAACCAATGGGCAATGTTTGTGACTTTACAGCACAAAAATAGCAATTTTAACGGCAGTTTGATCACATTTTGCACTTTTTGAAGCCCCGTCAATGACTAAATTGCTAAAATTCAGAAGTCATTTCAAAGACTTAAATTGGTTAACCCCTTTAGCCCTCCCCCCTTACTTCAGGTCAAGTCTAAATACGTTTAAACGCTTGTATTTAGAAGTTAAATTTTGTAAGTGTCTTGGCTAAGGGGGCCTAAGCCCCTTCACAATCGTGCTCCACTGGCTGCAACCTAAAAATGTTGAGTGTGCTCCAAAAATCAAAAACAGCTTCTTTATGAAAAAAATGTTTTCACCTATTGTGCATGTCATAATCCCTAACGAAGTATCGGTAACGATGCTGCAGTCTTATATCTCTCTTCCGCGACACATTTGTAAAGGCGTGTTACAGTAAAAAGGCTGGTTATTCCGTCACATTTATGTACACCAGTTGATTGCCAGCAATTTGGCAAAAGATCTGAAAACGTCAAAGGAAAATTATGTTTGAAACTTATTATTGCTATATTTCCATCATTGACTATTGTCTTATCGTAACGTGATGTTGCAAAAACAGTATTTTGAGTAAACAGAAATCGGGGGACACGGCCCCTCTGTAGCGACGGCACTGCATCACTTCCCCTCCAACGCTACTGACCTTAGTGGAGACTTACACGTATGAAAAGAAGAAACTGAAAATTTACGACCATTACGCTTACAAATGGCCTACAGCAGTAGTTTTTAACCTGTGGGCCATAGGAGCATTTTGTGGTGGGCTACAGAGCTATTTGAGTAAGTGCAAATTCGGTTAAAAAATTTATTGATCATTGGCGCTGTGGGACGCGTTAGAGAGCTAGCACAAAATTTGCGATTTTTGGCGTGAATACCCATTTTTTTGTGTGGAGATACCTGAAAATTGAAAAATTGCGATTAAGCTAGCGATTTAGATATGGGCCGTAAAAAATTTTCGAATTGAAAATAGGCCACGGTGATGAAAAGATTGGGAAGCACTGGCCTACAGTCTTGCTTTAACGAAGCTTGTTAGGTGAGCGTTTTCTAGCATTAATTGTACAATAGTATAATGAAATAGGCCTATTAAAAAAAACAACACCGTATGGAAATGTCATTTTGATTTAAGGTACATATAATGCGGTTTGAGGGAAAATTTGTTTAAAGCAAAAATTAATGTTTCACTGACACCAATGTGTAAATTGGTGAAATTGTTCAATTTGAAAGATTGACAGGAGCCCGGTTGCAAACAAATATTAACTCAAAATTCTCTGGTCAAAAGTACACAGCAGAGATTTCTTAACAGCAGGAAATTCGAATTTTCATCATATACAGTTGCAGTCCAGCTACCTCCCCAACAATAATCTCGCTAAAATCATTCATTCTACGTTGTTCGTTACATTGCATTATGTGGTCAGTTTTTGCTAGAGCAAGCTTCATTGGTTTTAATTGTGACGTCACCTGAAGGAATCACTTATCTTCTTGCTACCTTTACATGAACTGCGAATGAAATGTTCTAAATTGTATGAAATGTGAATGGCGGGACTTGACATCATAATGAGCTTTCCGTAGAAGTGTCTTCCTCGGTTGATTTCAACTAAAACCTCTTTGAAACTGGTCGCAAGAATATACGCCATTGCTGCTTTTTTGAGTGTTTGTAAGCTTAAGCGCGGAATCTTTTGCCGAGGAATGCAACAAGTGTTGTTGTGCTGGCTTGCATTTGATGTAGATTTTGGCTGCTTTGTACTACAGCCGCAGATTTAATGTTTTCGCAAACGCAAGACGAATTGCACTATTTTTTCTTATAACAATTATATTTCATAAAAACCCGAGACTGATTGTTGCTCAGAATCTAAAAAAAGCCAGCCTCCATCAGTAGCAAAAAAATTGGAAACAAAAAAGAATAAATTTCAAATCTTAAAAGCAACTAAATTCTGCGCTAATTCAAAACGATGAAATTCTAGTAATTTTCCAGTAATTACAAGCAAAATATTGCAACGATTCTAAAATTACAGAGTGCTGCTTCAAACTGCGCAAGCAACTCATAAATATTTGGATGTTCTCAAGTCAAAAACAAACTCCGTACTTTTTCGCTTTTGCAATTTTACGATGCTACAAAAAAGCAATAAAGTCTTTACTCAAGCTGACAGAGCATTTGGAATTAGACACCAAAATAACTTTAAAAACATGGTCGTTTAAATTGACATGAACGTTCTCAGAATTCAAGAACTAATTTTAAGAACAAATGAAGCAGCAAATTGGCAAAAAACTAAGAGAAGCCAGCCTCAACTTAAAATTTATTGGTTCTTCTAAAAAAGTGTAACCTGGGTTAAAGTAAGCTTGCTTTACCTCCGTGAACATGCTTGAATTGATTTTAAATTGCTAATTTTTGTTACCCTTGAAGCACAACTTATGATAGCAAATTGACTATTAAGTTGTTATTTCTCAATCAGTAAGCTAACTGTTATCGCAACGTTTCTTTATTTCGACTTAAAGTTTGTTCTGTTTATTAGAAATAAATAACCTAAACGTAGTACAATTTTTCGAATAAAAAATAGTTTCTAGAAAATGAATTTTCGGGGAAAATGTAATTTCTGAAAAATAAGTTTGCCGCGAAATGTAATTTCGGCCAAATGTACATTCTGGCAAATGGCAAATAAGTTTTCGGGGAAATGTAATTTCGGCCAAATGTACATTCTGGCAAATGTAATTTCTGGCATATAAGTTTTCGGGGAAATATAATTTCGGCCAAATGTACATTCTGGCAAGTGTAAATTCTGGCAAATAAGTTATTGGGGAAATGTAATTTCGGCATTCTGGCAAGGAAAATAAACATTCTGGCAAGTGCATTACATGGAAAGTGTAATTTCTGGAAAATGCTCGTTCAGAGGAAATGTATGTTCGGGATAATGTAGTTTTGGCCAAATGTTTTTCGTGGAAATGAAATTTCTGGAAGGTGTTTTTCGGGAAAATGAAATTTCTGGAGGGTGTTTTTCGGGGAGGTGTATAGGATCCGTTTGAAAAGTAACGGAACTGTGCAGGCTGCACGAACAACTTTTATTGCAGAGAAAAAAGCATTGCTTTCTATGAATGTAACGAACCCCCCCCCCCCCAAAAAAAAGGACTATGCTCGCCTGGGGTTCTTGCAGGACGAGTGCTTCCATGGATCAAATTCTTCTTCATTCAGAAACAAAAAATGAAACAAATAAATAACTATACCACGCTACAGCACGGTTTCAAAATAAATTTGAAACCGACAAGCTAAAGAAAGAAAAGCCCAGCTGGCTTAACCAAACAAATGCACGTTAGCAAAATGTCTTCAACATAAGTACCGTCATTTTAGCGTCTGACCATCTGGTCTTAAAAAAGAAGAATGATTTGAAGAACGCTTGCCATTACAGTCAAGAATTGCAAGTTTTGCCTTCTTCATACGTCGCGCATAAAGAAAAAAACAAACTTAATTAAATGCAAATTTAAACACGTACAGAATTCCAACGATTTGTAACAAGTTTCGAGCTTAATTACAACAGCTGCAAAAATGCCCTGCAGATCTTGCTCTTTGAGTGAAGGCAAACAAATCAAAAATTTAAAAATGCAATAGAGCAAATCAGGATTTAATGCTATGACGTAACACTCTCGCCCAAATGGAAACCCCAAAAGGAAAAACATTTTTGCCAACAATGACAAACATGTGATAGCAAACGTAAACAATCCCGATTAGCTGTATATACCACATGAAAACATCATAATTTACATATCGGTAACACACAATATGAGAATATATTTAACAGTGGGCGCTTTGCACATGAAACAGTTCTAACACTGCAAAACACAGTAACACAAAATGAAATACAGGAGTTATAACCATCAGATTCACTCAAAATTACACATATTTTAGCAATTGGTCGTTTCACAGTTGATCCTGGAGTTTTCAATAATACAGGTATAACTTTACTATGCTTATCAGGGTAAGTTTCTAATACCCTTCCCATGACCCACTTGGACCTCTGCTGCATGCTCTCTGCAAGCAGTACTACGTCACCGACTTGGACATTCCGCCCAGGTTGGAACCATTTCTGTCTTTGGGTCAAGTTAGGCATAAATTCATTTACCCATCTACACCAAAACGGATTACTAAGAAATTGCACTTGGGCCCAACGCTAACGGGTGTAACAATCCTTTTTCGAAAACAAACCAGGTGGTAAATTAGCAGTTCCTCGTAACAGTAAGAGGTGATTAGGCGTTGTGGGGTCATTTACTTGCATACTAAATTGCGGTAAATCTGCCATAACTTGTTTATTTAAAGAAGAATTGCGTTTTTTGCACAAAACACAATGCCCGATGGAACTTCTCACCGCCGCACCTCCCTTAATAATCCAAAAACTTTGGCCTTACAGAAGCCCAAGTATGACTGGCGCCAGAATGTCCCACCAACGCATGATGCTCCCTGATTACTAATTCAGTAAAATGAGAACGTTGCGGAAGAATAACTAGATGCTTAGAATCAAATTCTACCGGGGCCATCTCAAGCCGTCCACCCACACGAAGCACTCCATCCAAAATAACTGGATACAGTTTTTGCAGATAACGCGGTAAATTTTTTGTAGCAATTTGTTCTGCATGCTTCGGTTGAGCGAATACGTCAGAAAAATGAGTTCGTTGTAGAAATTTCATGAGTTCTGTCTCGGCGTTGCGCAACTCATCAACCGAAAGTGACAAGTCAGTTGGTTCTAATTTTGATATCTTTGTACGACGGGAAAACTTGGTTTGACAACGCAATAGCCAAGCCATTAACCTTTTAAGCTTATAAAGGCTCGAACAACGCTCAATCAAAACGTACAGTAAAATAGCACAATCATTTTCATTCACAATGTTGGAAAAAACAGTCTTATGTTTCAAAGGGGAGAGATCTTTTGGAATTTGTGCATCGAGTTTAACGGGAAACTGAGGCCAAAGTGCGTTTGACTCCCACAAAAATTGTGGACCCTTTAACCAAGAATTTAAACAATCAATAGGCTTATCCATTAATCCATGACTCGGTAGATCAGCAGCGTTTATTTAAGAAAGTAAAAAATGCCACTCACTGGGGTCGCTGGATTGTTCAGTAATAGCGAGTAGATTTGCCACAAAAATTGGAAATCTCTTAGATTTGTTCAAAATGCTCAATCAAACAGCAGTAGAGTCAATCCAAAAATAAGATTGACAAACATCAAAATTTAATTCTCCTTTTACTAAAGCGTTTAGTCGTTCAGCCAGAACTACAGCAGTCAGTTTCAAGTGCGGAATCGATACTGCTTTAAAAGGCGCTAAGCATGATTTAGCGATGACGAATGTGCAGAAAATATCATCGTCTTTGTCCACCAAACGCAAATACGAACAAGCCGCTTAAGCATAGGAAGACGCGTTGGCAAAAAGGTCTATTTCAATTGATTTTAGTGCCTTTAGATTCTTTGGTGTAAAACAACGCGGAATTTGAACGCGGCTAAGCTTTTAGAGGCGACTCAGCCAACGCTGCCCTTTTTCTAACTCTTGATCAGAAATACTCACATCCCAGCTAAACTTTTGCCTACAAAGTTGTTGAAACAGAATCTTTGGCTCTAGCACTAGTGGACAAACAAAACCAAGTGGGTCATAAAGACTAGCTATCGTGGACAAAACACCCTTTTAGTGTAAGAAAATTCGCGCAAATTCACGTTAAATGTAAAAATGTCCTTTTCAACATCCCAGTAAACGCCAAGGACACGTTCAGAAACATCTTCAGGAAAAGAGTAGCTGTGAAGCGCTTTAGAGCGTTCCGTTTCAGGAATTTGATCCAGGACTTCACTGCTGTTCGACAGCCACTTTCTTAAACGAAAACCCCGCTTTAAAAGCAAGTCGCATAGCTGTGTCTGAGCAGTCACAGCTTCTGCTACGTAAGCGAGCGACACAAGGCAGTCGTCAACATAAAAATGCTTATTTACAATCTCCAACATGTTCGGTTCAAACAAATGCCCGAATTCAGTAGCTGTATGTTTCAGCGCAAAATTAGAACAAGTGGGTGAGGACTTGGCTCCAAATGAAGCACGTTGTTGCAAAAGTTGATAAATGACATTTTTCAAAAAATGAGTTTTTCATAGATTTTAATTTATTTACTAAAACTAAATTCTCTGAGAAAAAAATTGTTTCAATTTTCAATCAATTTTTGGTAATAAAAAGCTTAATATATCGCACTTGACAACAGTACCAAATGGAAATTTAAAACTTTAAACGCGATTTGCTCGAAACAGCGAAATGCGACTTATCAACTTTTGCCAAAACATGCTTCAAATATGAACCAACATTGTGTCCACAACGGGTTCTTGGTCTATTTCCCCATTTGACCACCACAAAAAAACGCAGGGCGTCGACGTGGCTGGGTTTCACAAACACCTGATGAAACATGGCTTCTACGTCCGCCACTAGTGCCACCCTTTCTTTACGAATACGCATTAAAACTCCGATAAGACTATTCATGAAATCCGGACCACGTATTAAGTTGTCGTTCAGCGAGGTATCTTTATATTTAGCTGCGCAATCAAACACGACCTTCACTTTATCCGGTTTATGCGGGTTAGTAACAGCATGATGAGGCAAGCACCATGTAGGGCCTGTGTGATTATTTAAGTGCTCATGCGGAACTTGTTGAGCAAAACCCTGCTGTAAGTAGGAAAAAATAACTTTAGCATACTTACCTCGAAAGTCGTGGTCTTTGGTAAACCTTTGCTTTAAGCTGGAACGACGCTGCTTGGCCACAACAAGATTGTTTGGAAGCTCGACATCGCATGGTTTCCACAACAATGGCACTTGGTAGTGACCATTTTGTTCTTCAACTGAATTTGTTAAGAGTTGAAGGGCAGCCCAATTCTCCTTTGAATTTGGAGTGTCGAGCACGCTTGTCCCATTTTGAAAATCAGTTTCCCATAGTTGCTTGACAAGCGCAATCTCAGACGGCTCATTCCAGCGAGTGAAGTTTACAGAACAATTAACTGAGAAAGAAGGTGGTGACAAGGATGGACCCAAAAGAGACCAACCCAAAGGTGTAAGAATAGCTGAAGGAAGACCATTAGGCCCTTTACAATTACTGCTCGGAAGAAACAACTCAGGGTGGTCTGCTCCGAGAAGAAGGCCAACAGTGCCACCGGGTATGGTGTCAAAGGTCACATCGTGTAAGCAGCTCAACTTAGACAAGTCTTTGTTAAGCGGAATTGCATTCGGTTGGGTTGGTATCTCGTCTATCGATGGCACTTTAGACAAATTCAACTTTTCTTTACTCTTAAATCCGATATATTTAAGCCAAACAAAAGACCTGCATAATACTTAGTGGGTGTGGCAAGAGTTTGCAGAGAAATACTTTCTTTACGACCAGTAATTCCCAACTCGTTTACAATTCCAATGTCACAGAAAGAGTGAGTGTACACCTGGTCCAAGAAAGCGTAAGTCCTTGTTTGTTTTCCTTGCCGTTCTATGATCACGGGAGCAACACAGTGATACACGTTAGACCCGGAAAGATTATACTTACATGTTGAGGAAACGGCTCCCACCTTTCCACACTCTGAAGTGGATGTGCCCACATCCACAGTGGAACTTTTCCCTTTTAATTCAGACTTTGGAAAGTGTAATAGCGTGTGGTGAAAGGGTTTTGCACAACCGCATTTCTCACATGGTTTCTTTCGTTTACACTCCGGAGTTCTATGTTTAGGGCTCAAGCACTTATGACACAGTTTAGATGATTTTACGAAAGTGAAACGCTTTTCAACAGGTTCAGTGCAAAACATTTGGCATTCTGCTAGTCTGTGAGTCTTCTGTTCACAGAAGCAGCAAGAACCTGAAGCAAAATTATTTGGTTTGGAATTATTACCTTTTGCCGAAATATTCACGTTAAAGACCAAAGTTTTAACCTTTAACTGTGGATTTTTTGTGCCAAACAATCGCAAGACGAAAATCGAATTTGCTTCTTCAGACTCTGCCTAAACGAAAGAAACGAAGTCCAAAAATCGCGCTATTGAATTAGTGGCATTTTCGATTTGAACGCTTTTCTTAACCCATCGCCCTTTTAGCGCATTGGGCAATTTCTGCACAAAGTGTAAGGGTATCTTAAGAGTTAAGGCTATTTAAATAGTTTATACTTTGTAAAATAACAAAAGTCTTATCCAGCAAATCAGCAAATCGTTTTAATTATTTGGCATCTCCGTGTTTTATTGGAAGAAAACTCTTAAGCTTCTGCTCACACACGTTTGAGACCAACCAAGGGGAACCGTATTCCTTTATAAGCCTTTGCTTCGCCGACTAATAGCAAAGCTCACCCCACTCAGAAAAGTGCTTAATTTTATCCTTAATGGGGTCCGTACAATGTTGAACTAGTAGACAAATAAAGTATTTTGGTCTGTGACTCGCGACTCAACGTGGGTTTCAAAATTATTTAAAAAATTTTTAAACTCGAGTGGGCCACCTGAAATTTAGCAAACTCAGGCCGGGGCAAAAACAGGCTCTCATAGCTAAGATTTGTCTGCCGCGGAAGGGAAATGTAGTGACAGGAAAACTTTTACGATTGTAGTTCACAAAGGAATTACTTTCTGGCTCTACACCACCTTTCGGTTTAGTAAAGAAGTTCATTCTATTTTTTGGTAAAACAGTAGATGCTTCTGGCCGAAACTCAAGGGCTGTCGCGGTTAGTAATCTAGAAGAGGCCTTCTTAACAGTGGTTGCTGAATTATTTCCCTGAGGAAGGTTAGCCAGGTTTACTGCATAGGCTTTTGGTACCGCAGTTTGAGGGCAAGCAGAATCAGTTTGAATATCCGATTTGAAAACATTGCAAGGTTTTCTTTTGACAAAGCATTCCGATTTGGTATTGTGCTCGGCAGTACGAATGCCGAAAGAGATCTCAATTTTAGGTCTACTGTAGATGCAATGTCGCGTTCAAAAGATCTTACGGACGCGGTTTCGCTCCATATCTCACACTGGACAAACGCGAATTCTAGTTTACAAAGTGCCTCGCGTTTTTTAATTTGTTGTTTTAGTTCATTTTTGAGATGCTCTTCTTCAAGTTTTAGACGCTCTTCTTCAAGTTTTATACGCTCTTCTTAAAGTTTTAATTCATTTTTACGGCTCATTAATTCGAACTCCAATTCAATTTGCGCATTTTCTTCTTTTGCCAGCTCATCAAGCTGACTTGCTTGAAGCTGTGCAATTTTTAGCCGTTCTTGGGCATGCATGCGTTTTACGCTGATTTTAGAGGACGTCGAAATTGCCCTCGTTTTACTAGTCACACTAGTTATAGTTGACGAGTTTTCATGAACGTCTTTATAGAAATCATTTTCAATCTGAGCATTAGTAGCTTGATTATCGTCACAGAGAACAGTTTTTATTTCATCGCCTATCCCACTTTTCTCGGGCACAACAGTTTTAGTTTCATTATCTACCCCGGAAGTTTGAGAAACATCACGAAGCCATTGTTTAACGCGTTCGTTAAACTTTTGTTTACTTTACGTTAACGCAGACGGAGTAATGGTTGCAGATACGTCATCAGCATTTTTAACCATTTCAATTAGTTTAGAACTATTGTCATTGCCTTCACGCACAACATTTCATATTATTTGAAATTTGGATTGCGCAAGCTCATGATTTTTTCAGCGGCAGCATAATTGGCGTCAAGAACAGAATGTAATTTCTCAATTTCTTGATCTTGCCCCCCCTTATCAAGACAAGGTTCAGGAGTTTCTGACTCTAGCATGGTAAGTGGGTCAAACAATCGCAACAAATCGAGCACGCACAAAAAGCTAATTAATTTAAGCATAGAACAATTTGTATAGTAGCTAGGTTGATGCTCGCTCGAACCTCCAGGAAACACTTCGAAGAATATTTTCCGTTTGGAAAGAAAAAATTTAAATTCGAACGCTAACAAAAAAATAACGATCACAGATGATCTGAAAATCACTAAAAAAATAATAGTTTACAAATACAAATTTAAACTAACCAGATTGTCCTTTTCTCACGAAATCTTGCTTGAACAACAACAAGTTGTAGATGTTGATTTGATTGCTGCTTGTGCTTGACGGACCAAATGCGGATAGAATTAGCCGTTGACTACTTGAAAAGCAGTGCTGGGCACTTCCGCAAACCGGTCCGCAAGTCCGCAAATCCGCAAATTGCGGACTTAAGGATTTTGGTTTGCGGATTTGCGAACCGATTTCTTCCGCAAACATTTGCGGATTTGCGGAAAAAAAATCGAAATCTACCGCAAATCAACATCATCACCGAAATCATTTCTGCAATTTCAAAAAAAAACGTTTATACGATTCTATGTATCGACAGATTTGGGAGGATGTGTTTCTAAAGTACAACACCCTCTCACCAAGTTCCTCTGCTGTGGAACGATTATTTATCAGAGGTGCTGCTATTCTTACAGCAAAATGAGTTGGCATAACCCTATTCGGCCCAGTGGGGGATCGATTAGCTCCCCTCCTTCACTTATTTTGAAATTTTGTTATGAAGCAGTCAAGTCACAATAATCAAATTTCTTGACTTTTCCTAAACTTTACTGCTTCAACTTTCATTTGTAAAACCATTGTCGTAAGACGACTAGATTGGGAGTTATTAAACGTTTCTCAAGGTCAACCCTGCGTTTCTGGCAAAATTTTCGAAAAATTAATTTAATCTTGTTAGTCCCAATTGTTCTGTCGTAATTAATAATTTTACGCTTTTTCGAACGTAAATCCAGTGACCACTTGAACAGCTTTTGTTTCTATTGATGTTCTAAAAGAGCTGTGACAAAAGATTTTCATTTACTAGTTTGCTTGAGGCATTATAATTTTCATTATGATTTATAAAGCTCACAGCTGAATTTCTGTGATAATTTTGTATAGTTTTACGAAATTTCAAACTAAGCTTTATTTTTAGCATTTTGCTAATAAGTAAGAATTGCGATTTAGCGAAATAAACGTATTTATTGATAAAAGAATTAAAGGCCAACATAAGCGCAAATCCTTTTGTTTTTTGCCTGTATTTTTTTTTCACGTTGCTGATATACGAGTAGTACAGTAGCCAAAGGGTCCATAAGTTATCAAGTGTGTGGCATGCAGCATGAATTTCGGTAGTCTTTATGTTCGAAATTTGGTTTTGGTGACTAAAAAAAAGGAAAATGACGCAAATTTTAAATAAATTTTCAGTTTCTGCTAAGTGGTAGTATCAGTAGAAAAATGTTCATTTCATTTATCACAAAAACATACGCATAATTTTGACTGCCTAAAGTTTTTTCATGAAGTTCAAGTGATAACATCGAAAACAGAAATTTGCCCGAGTGTCTTTGCGCGTGACGTAGCAGCACACTGATAACTTCATTGTGCGCATACGCTTTGTTTTCACCAAATTGCAACATTTCATACGAGTATGCCTTTGCGATATTCAATAACATTGCAAGAAGTAGAGAGCTTTTAATAATATTTGTTTCGGAATCATTATTTTCAATTTTTACGTTTTTTGTTATTCAAGGTTATTATTACTAAAATCTTTGGGTAAAAAATGCTTTTCGAAGCAATACCCAATAACTAGTGTAAAATGTTACCAATTTTTTATAAAATTCCCATCAAACTAAACAATAATTATTGAGTATGTACAATGTACGTTGTAAAATGTGCTATTTCATGAGGTATATTCTACAATACTTGCTACCGCATTTATTTTCGTATTAGATGCTACTACAGGCCTACAGCATGGCATACTGTTGCAGATATTACTGAGTTTCACATTGATTTTTTATTTGTGGTCTATAATGATAGGTGGCAACCGTGGCATGCTGAATTTGAAAAATTTATGTTGTTTCGTTACTTCTCAATTTTCGGTTTTACGTGTGTACATTCACAACCAACAAAAAATATGTTTGTAGATACAAAATATAAAAACGGAAAGCAAATTCTCTACTTGCAGACTTTGCATGTAACAATCCGATTAGCTGACCGTTTAGTAAATTAATTTATTCTGATTTTTTTTGCGATCATAAATAAGATATCTAAATTCACTGATGTCGTTAGCAAATTTTTTAATGTTTCTAATTTGCTCCAACTGTCTAACGGCTTTATCGCATACAAACAATATAGTTGGTTCTGGATGTGAGGACCAGTGGCGTATTTAGGAGGGACATTGTGCCATGACTACCCCCTTACCCCCTTTGGGTCTTGAGTATAGTATAATTAGCATAGAATAGTATGCAAAATTGCGGCATGCCCCCCTATTCGTAATTTGAGCAGAAAGTTTTAGCACAAAAACGGACAAAATCTGACTAAAGACCTTTTTTTTTTAAATCTTCACCTAATTTTGGGCAGGAAAACGAATTGATTTTAAGTGGAGAAATTTTTCTTTTGGTCTTCATTATTCTCAAATTTCCTGGCACCCCCCCCCTTTGACAATCTGTGTACGCTAGTGGTGAGGACAATAGGAGTAGAATAGCTTTGAAGATTTTGATCAAAGATGAGAACCGACAAATAAATTTCTAGTTTTGGGATTATACTATCTTTTTTAATGTTTTTTCTAAACTTATTCAGCACTAATCCCAGCAACAACCAAAGTTTGCAACAATTTGTTATAAAGCCACTTCTGAAATAAAATCTGAAAGATTATCAAGACAAAATCGTTATGTTTGAGAATTAGACATTCTTTGTAGAATGATACGAATAGTGATAAACAGAATGGTATTTCGATCAGTACAACCATTAATTGTAACTACAATGTTGGAAACAAATGTAATTTTTGTTTTTTACTTCTGAAATCATTTGTGATAATACACTAGAAGGTAAGCCAATTGGGTACTATATAAGATTTTGGAAAATCCTATGACGAGCAGTGATCAAATTAATTAAGGTTTTCTTATATAAACGTCATAAAAACTGCAGAATTTTTTAATTTTTGAGAAAAAATTACTCTCCAATATTAGACAACGTAATCTTTCACAACGTAAGCAATAAAAAAAATTATTCGGACGCCAACACCTATTACATTATTCCAAATTATCCAAACTATTATTCTAAAAATTAACCAAGAAGCCGAGTACCAAGTTAGACCAATATCTTTTTTTTTCTTATAATTCAAACGTCCGTGAAAAATCGTTCAAAAAATAGTTTTAAAAAATTAACATTTACTACACTCCGTGCGACACATTTTGAAAGGTTTTTTTGTAAGTTCGAAGTAATTGAATTTTTTTTTACCAAGTTGTATAAAGACAGCGAAAAAATCGTAATTTTTTGTAGAAAAGGCTTTCGCTTGCCCACCTGTCTACCACACGCGGTGAAAGCTTCACACTGCCCACTTTATTGCTAATATTTAGCCGGGAAGCTGGATGTTAATACAAACTTTTTTCAAGTTTTGGTTTAACCAGAGCGGTAATCGAATCCAAATCTACTGTATCAACAGCAGACGCTTTATCCACCCGACTAATGATAAAAATGTTGTTATAAAAAAAAATTTATAACACTGTTCTTATATACAGAATGCTATGCTGCACTTTTGATTAGGTGTAGCATTGCCAGATATACCATTATGAGAATGAAACCCATAGTAAAAGTTTTCCAAGTGAAAACTCTTACTATTTTATATTAGACTGCGAATCTTCGGCTTACCAAAAATTACATCAAAATTCAACCAATTTTATTGACGATTGTTACAGCTATGTTACATACATTTATACACAAAATGTAAATGAGAAAAATTAGTGGTTTGAAGCTCGTTCTTTTACAAACTTTTGTACAAAAAATATCATTTTTTGTAGTGTTTAGCAAAAGGAACTACAAGAGTAGCAAATATTCAGCTTGCAATTAATCCAGCAACAAACTAATGTTTTAGATATTTTAGCACATTAGAAATAATCTTTTAATTTAGTCCGTAATTATCTCTGAGTTACTGAATAAAACTCCAGCTGCGATGCCGCGTAACGGCAATCAAACGCTTATTAACATTATGCAGATAAAAAGTGAACCAATCGCTTCTGATAGTCCTTGACTTATGTTCATATTAATTGAAGATCATGGTTGCAAACATACTGACAAAAAGTTTGGACAGCTTTCGTCAGAAAATTGAGCTTCTCGAGAAGCAAAAACGGATTTTTTATCTTTTGTAGTTCAGGAGTTATTAACGTTTGAATTTGTTGTGTCGAATCGATCCCCCCTTGGGCCATTAATCAAAAAATTTTGCCTGGTCCGAATAGGGCTAAGATGATGCAAAAAACTAAAAAAGGAAATATTTCTTATGTTTTATTTTTAACATATCGAAAACACTGAAGGTTAAGATACTGTACAGTACAAAAATTTGTGAAAAAATTGCAGAAATTCATAATTAAACAGTAAAAAAAGATACAACAGCTCAGTTACAGTATATTAAAGATCGTGTGAAAAAAAAAGACGGATAAAGCACCATGGGCCATTCGTGTTCGCTCGGCTTCTCTCGGCTTGGTAGTAACCCGATTTTATGTTCGAAGTCTGAGATTTAAAATTCTTCAATTTTTTGGTCGAAAACCGACTTGGTCGATTACAGAATCGTTCGATAACTGAGGTTTGACTGTACAATTTAACAGGCATCCATTACAATTGACCGGTCTGTTGGTCGAGCGGTAATGCATTCGTCTCTTGAGCGGGAGGTCTGAGGTTTAAATCTCGGGTCGGTCAAATCGGACACAGTTTTGCCAACAACTCACCACCACTGCGACATATTTTCGAAAGAAACTGTGCTGCCCGGGCGCTATGGCGCGCAAATGGTCCCTGCAAACTTGTATTACTCTTCAGCGTAATACAGCGACTGTGATGAAAGACTTGATTTGATCAAACACAATTCCAAATTTTGTTTTTTTTTTGTATAGTGAATGCAGGGTGGCCAGAGACTCTTTCACACTGATGCAAAAAATGGTTTTATTTTCTCCTTCTTTACTTTCATTGATTGGTATTGTTGCGGTTTTGCTCTAGCTCAGGGGTCGGCAACTTATGATCCGCGGGTCTGATTAGACCTGCCGAAGAAAATCATCCACCCCGCAGCTACTTTGCAAATCTTGAGAATTTTGTAGCATATAAAATTGGTTGAGTTACCGTGCAGATGCAGCTACGAGTTAAAAACGAAACATTACTTCTTGATGTTTCCAAAAATATTTTGATTAAAAACAATCATATCAAAAAAAAATATGTATCAATTATTTGCAGCACTTAGACCCGACCTATACTGAGCGTGAAATTGTGAGCGTATCAGCGTATCCCTACTTTTTATTTCAATCATGATTTCGTACGACCTTATTGTGGCGTAGAAGCTGCCAGTTGTTAAAATTAACTACGGATACTTTTATACGTCTACGATTGGTGGCACAACTAGGAAGGGTTAAGGCCTTAGCCAACCCCCTTAGCATAATTACTAACACAATTTAACTCCAAAATGCAAGAGTCGTGTTTTGAACTTAAAAAAGACTGAAGAGGCTGAGCAAATTAATTCTATCTTCAATTGGCTTTCAAATATTATCCGTTTAGTTGTTTTAAATGGTTATTAAAACGCGCGAAAAGTGATCCAATATTAGTGTAAAAATGCCATTTTTTTCCAAAAATCACTAAAATTGCTTAAGGTGGTTTTAAGCGTACTCTTTCTACAAATCAGTATTTGTAAAATAAAATGCATATTTTCATAATTGCTATGGTCTGCGATGGTTTAGGTCCCGGCCCCAGACAATTTCGTGCACGAGCTTATTAATTGCCCCTGTTTATTCAAACACAAATTTGGCAATAATTACAGTTTGTTTGTTTTATCAAAAGCAACAGAGTTACTAATTCCATACTCCGATAAATTACTTCAAATTGCCATACTACTAATAGAATGCCAAAAATCACTCTTTTTAGAAATAAAGTTGTTAACGAAAATTTATTTCGGCTCGACTAGGCCTTTCTTACCTTGTTTTGGCCTGCGACTACGAAAAGGTTGCCAATCCATGCTCTAGCTGTAAAGTTTCAAAGTAGGTTACAATAGATTCTTCTCATTCTCTTGAAGTCAAAATACTACTGTACAAAGTTGGTAAAAAAAACTTTTCGCCTGGCGAAATTTTTTAAGCTTTTCGGGATTTTTCGCAGTTTAATTTCAGCAGAAAAACAAAAAAAATTACCTGTAAATCAAAACGAAATCAGAAATCAACAAAATCTTTGAAGAAAAGACATGAATTATAATCTATTTACTATCTAATGTTATTATGTCCAAGAGGAACTTTCCATCAATATCGATACTGTTACAACACAAAATGTAAAAAAATGGTGGTATACTTTAACATTTCCACCAATGCTACAAACAGTAGGGTTTTCGAATCAAAAAAAAATGACACACATTTTTTAAGCAAAGCACCGGAAAGCGAAGGTTGGCAACCTTCGCGAGTGGTAGTTTATGTCACTTGCTCAAAATATAAGCAAACCATTCAACAACAATTTGCCTGAGTAATGTTAAGCGACCGCTCACGAAGTACGCGACAGGTTGAAACCTTTTGCAAGTTGTCGATGACGTCAAATTTTGGTTACTTCGCGTCGCATTGCGTTGGCGTTGCTTCACGTTCAGTGTAATCGCAGCTTAAAACATAGTCAATCCAGTTGTAGGTTCAAACACATAAATGACTGACTGTATAAAATATCTTTTTACTGTGGTCAGCACTTTGCTAAAATAACCTTTACTAAAACCAATGTCATCTATTTAATCAAAGCCAATACCATATCTAAATTTATCAACACAATAAGCTACTGTTGATATTAAGATGCTGCGTTGCTATTGCAATTTACTCTCTCAGATGCAAATTCATCAAAGCTGTTTCATACAAAAAGCATACAATAAGTAAATTTTTTGGCAAACTTGTTTTAAAGCCCCTCCCTCTATTTGTCCTTAAAAATGCGAAAAAAAAACATTAAATGCTGCAAAAATAAATTACGTTGATTCGGCTATGTCAAATCATTTGATTTGATTTGATAACTGCGATCAAAAATACTATCGTAGTTTTGCTCGTTCGCAGCTTCAAACTCGCTAGTTGAGGACTTATTATCAATGCAGGAGCACTATAGACCCTGAATTTATTCAAAATACAGATATTACAGAAGACAGTTCGCAAGCATTTCAAGAAGGCTTTTGCATCATAAGTAGTAGAGTGGAGCGGATCGAATGTCTTATGTTTCACTCCAGCTGCTCTCCAATATTTCATGCTCTAACCTTGGCTCCAATCCAGTTCCGAAACGTTTTAGAGCAACACTTCAATCCAACAGACTCCGACATCCAAATGCTTGAGTAAAAAATTTAATTCAGGGATCAAAATGACAGAAAAGTAGTAAGTGAAAAACAGAAATAAACCAATAGGTTAAAAGATAAAATGACTACCAATATGTTAAAAAATTGCACTCCGTCTCCAATTCATACCCTAAAATGTTTAGAAGATGGATACTCTGGCTTCGGCTGAAAAGCAAAAAATGCACCTGCGAGTCCGCTCCAGCTCTAAGTTCCACTCTAATAATTCGTCACACAATTTATTCAGCATTATTGAATAGCAGCAATTTAAAATCATTGAACTGATTCGTTCAGTGACCAGTCAACCTCACAACTTAAGGTTTTCGTGTTTCGACCAACAATTTGAGCCATCCTCACGGCTAGCACTTAGAAGCATAAGTTATTCACAGTTACAATTTTATTTGCAGAGCACGTGAGCTATCGCAACGCGTTACGACCTTGCTCAAGGGTCTTATCATGCGAAAAAAAACAAAAAAAAAGCAAAAAACAAACACGCAATACATAAAAACTTACAGTATTCATACAATAAATAAATCAGTCATTGTTTTCATCTAGTTTTTGAATGAACAGTCAATTTTAAAATCGCACAATATATATACAACAAATAAATCAGTCATCGTTGTCATCTAGTTTTTAAATGAACAGCCAATTTTAGAATCAAGTACGGACTAATGATTGTCGTTTGACCAGCGTCAAATGGTTTACTGCTTCCTGTAGCTATATCATACCAGTACAAAAAATTCCACGAATGAACTTGCAATGATTTCCTGGCGTAGATGTTCGCTGCGTCTTCAGTTCCACCAACTGGGTCACGGGCAAAAGGCTACTGATAATTTTTAGCTGCGTAAAAGTCCCATAACTTCGTGGGTAAGAGACTCGTACTTAACGTTCCAAACGCAAACTAACAATAAAATTATAACGGAAAACACATCTGCTTCGTCTATGCGAAATTTACATATTTTTTCGTCTGATGAGACCCTTGAACAAGGTTGAAACGCGTCGCGATAGCTCACTTGCTCTGCGAATAAAATTGTAACTGTGAATAACTTATGCTTCTAAATGCTAGCCGTGAGGATGGCTCATGTTATTGGTCGAAACACGAAAACCTTAAGTTGTGAGGTTGACTGGTCACTGAACGAATCAGTTCAATGATTTTAAATTGCTGCTATTCAATAGTTAAACAAGGACTAAAAGCGAAATCAAAGGAGGTATCTAAAGTTAGGCCAATCGCATAAGACTAGACTAGCATTGACTCTATCTTTTTTGACCAATCTGCTGCAGAGATATTCTACTTCAAACACGACGTCGGTGACTCTACTGTAATGTTTTAAGTTTCAATAATTTTACTGGCAAGTGGCAACCCTGTCGGTGATAAACATTTTCGTCTCAGCGACGCTTTCCTGTTCTATCCTAAAGCAACGATTAGGCTACTACATTGGGTCATTTTGCTGCGCACTAATCAGTCTGATCTTGTCAGCAGAGCAGATCAGTGCTGGAAAAATGAGTAGACTGTACGATTGCTTAGATAACAAATGTCTTAGAACAAGCGAAAGTAAAGTTAGTAGAGTTATTACAGTAGGCTAGTTGGCCATTGTTTTCAACTTAGATGGAAAAGATTATTCTAGGGTCACAAACACTGTAAGCAAATACAATAGGCCTACTCAAGTATTGGTAGACTTATTATCAGGTATGAGTTTGTACTGTGAAGCCTAGTAATAAAAACCTTATTGATGGACTTGGCAAGGATATGTACTGAAATGCATCTGCCAGCTTGAATTTTACTGAAATCGCTAGGCTACCGAAAAGTCTACTCTTTTTAGCCGCTCGGATCTGTTCTGCTGACAAGATCAAACTGATTAGTGCACAGCAAAACGACTCAATGCAGTAGCCTAATCGTTGCTTTAGGTTAGAACTGGAAAGCGTCGCTGAGACGTTAATGCTTATCAAGGACAGGGTTGCCACTTGCCAGTAAAATTATTAAAACTTAAAGCATTGCAGTAGAGTCACCGACGTCGTGTTTGAAGTAGAATATCTCTGCAACAAATGGGTTTAAAAGGATAGAGGAATAAGTTTGAGGAATAGCTTGTAGAACAAAGTAGCCATCAATTTCAGCATCTTTTATACAACCATTATCTTGGAAGTTTGCAGTATTTTTGTAGTGGTGGTTGTTTGGACTGTGTATTTTGCTTCTGTTTATATGCTTTGCAAGCACTCACTGATTTGATTGATGTTGTTGTTGTTTGAGTGATTTTGTAGCTGTTTTTGTTTTGTTTATTGGTTGGTGCATTTTGATGCAGTGACAATTCCTCCATTTACGTTTTCATAAGTTCTTGCTCTGACTGTTTTTTTTTTATTCCAGACTGTTGCCTTTTTCCTTGTTTTGCTAGTCGGTTTCGAGACCAACAGACTGCTCCAGCAGCAGTGACAGTAACAGCAAAAGACGCAATAACTGCGATTACTATTGGCAAAGAATTAATTGATCCTTGTATCATTGTGGTTGATTGAGCTTACGTAGAAGTGATGGCATCCTGACCATGTATTGTTGGTTTATTGCTTGTGATCTCGGAATTCGGATGTGATGTCACAACTGACAATATGGATGTTGCTGCAGTTGTGTTAAAATGTACTGTGTTATGAACAGTAGTTATGTATTGAATTTCGTGCAGCTTCACGCAATGAAACCATTAGCGTTTTTCATTGAAAATAGTGTTTTTTTAGCTTTATTTAGTTGTCTAGTGGATAGAGTGTCTGTTTCTGAAACTATAAACTAGAGTTCGTTTGCCAGGCAGATCAAAGTAAAACTGATAAAACTTGGTATACATTTTCTGCTTGACATCAAAATTAAAAGTGATAGTTTAAAGCCACCACCGTGTGTGATAGACAGGTGAGCAGCTGAAAGCTTGACTCAATGACGAAGGACCCTTTCTTGTCTCTTGGTCAAGACAACTTAATTGGTGATTAAAGATGCACTCAATAATTTTTTTGATCAGTACTGCCAATATTTACTATTCATGACACAAATATTTAAAAAAATTTCGCCAATTTTATTACTTGCTCTGACACATGATACCTTTCTACTATATATTTTTAAATAGAATATTGTTAATGATTAAACGTGAAAGGTTTCTGTAGTAATTGAAATACGTTTTTAAAAAACCTTTTAGGCCTTTTAATCTCCTGCATATCTTGAACTTTACAACCAAATATGGTAGAATATATTTTCAATCTTCGAATTTCGGAAAAGAACTCTAACTTCAGTGTAGTACGTTCAATTATGGGGTTTTAGAATTTTTCATTTTCGGCAGCTGGAGACTCTGCACAATCTTTACGTGCAATCTTCCACTCAAGTACCCTACGTTCTTCTTTCATTGTCTTAAAAACTCTAAAATTTTCTACAAAAATATTGATAGCATAGTTAATGTTTTTTAAAGTACAATAATATGATTAGCCTACAACTGGTAACTAATACAGCAGTTGCATGTTTTAGCAATATTCTGACAGAGGCCTAAAAAAATTTGCGCCAAAAGACATATTCTCTTAATTCTATTTTACACAGAGTATTTGACCAGCAGATTTTAAACGGGTGGGGGTTGGCAAACATGCTTTCCTATCTAACTTCTAAATCAAAAGTCATGGGAACAGCAAAATAGAATGCGGGTTTGCGTTCACCAAATTTTTTTAGAAAAACTGTTTTTGAGTTGATGAAGTCACGGCTTTATTTTCGAAAAATATGCATTTGCTTTTTAATATTGAATCATAAACTAACCAAGCCAAGTTGGTTATACGTCCCAAAAACGTGTTTATGATAATTTTAACTCAAATATTGGCAAAAAATACTCGAATTTTGGAAAGTGACTTCAGGGAACTTCAAAATTGAAAAACTTCCCGTTACTTTAGCAACATTGAAGTTTTCGGAAGTTATTTGTAGATAAATTTGACTCAAAGTCAAGTTAATTTTGAAATAAAAATGTATTACCTGAAGCAATTTATCACGAAAAAACCGAGAGGGGGCAAAAAGCTTTAACCAATGTACATCAGAGTAGGTTTACTCTGACACGCACTAATGTAGTTCTGCAAATGGATACACTAATTCCAGGTTTTTTTTCTCCAGCTGTGCCTTGTAGAGAGGAGATAAAAAATGCAACACCAAAACTTTTTAAAAAATCAATGGCGATCACTGTGTATCACACAACGTTCTCAAAAATACAATACTAAAACTTTTTGAGCGATAATGTTTGCAAATATTATTCCTCAAAGCGATGCTGGTTATGAATGATAAACCGACTATAGTATTTACTGAAAACCGTTTTAAGGTCAACTAGCTACACATTTTGTTGCTATGCAGCTATCTAGACAGATTGAAATCAATACATACGCATTTGTAATCTTCTGAAACATGCACATTTTCATACACTACAACGATATGCCTGTGGTACAGTCAATCATTTACTGAATACTGCTCGTAGTTCTGGCATTACAGTTAGAAAAAAATTCTGCGGCACGCTTATTGTAATCTCCAACGGCATCTCAGTCGATGTGCATTGCGCCAGCAGTTAGAAAAAGCCTGAGTTTAATTGACAATCTAGGCAATAAAGTCTCTCAGAATAAGGATGCAGCATAAATTTTCAAGGATAGATGCATTATTAAATTTACAAGGAGAGTTGAACAGTTTGAAAAACCAACGTTTTTTGCTTTATCCGATCACTGACAACAACATTATTTATTACGCACTTACAGTATCATTATGATGCAAGCAAATATAAAATTGCGCATTAATTACACGTCTTATAAACATCAACAGTTATATCGTTCTTAACCGCATTCGGGATCATCAATAGTGTTTTATTCAAATATAATCTTCAAATCTCAAATATCATTAATAATGTAAATAAAAATACATCAATCAAATCTACACATTAAAATGCGTCTGCTGCATTGAAGTGGCATGTTTTTATTTATAATTTTGTAATACTGCATATCAAAAAGAAGTAAAACGTTGGGAAAGAAACCATTGAAAAAATCACCCAACTGTCTACCACACACTTGTTGACACTTCACAATGCTCTTTCTAATTTTGAACGCCAAGCAGAGAAACAATAACAATCATCCGTCGACAAAACAATCGAACTAACAATTTCTTTGGAATACATCACAGTTTTGAGAGCGAACAAGCAACAATATACATCATTAAAACTGATGCGTGCGCCAACCATTTGATTCTTTCGTGGGAATTAAACCTTGCAGGATGACGCCAATAAGTGGTTCAGCAAAATACAACTATTACCGTGATTCTCCTGCCATCAAAAGCATCAAAATTAAAGTTATAATCAAACAATTTAACTCCAACTCTATCATACATTTACGAGTTGTTTGGCCAACGCATTTTACAAGTGTGAAGAGGAGCAAAATATCTGCTTCATTTCACCCCAGAGTTGTAAACGCACCAACTAGTTCAGGTTCGAACCCGGCCGGAACCCAAAAATATTCGCCCGAACCCGAAAGCTAATTTGAAGCCTAAATCATGCCGGAAAAAATTCGAAAGTTAAGTCAGGTCCCTAAAAATTTAGCAATGTTGGCAAGTTATTTTGATTATGTTTTTTAGCCCCTAAGACAAAAAGCACGTCACAGGCCGGAATTAAGTCCGAACTTTTTTCAACTTTAAGCCCGAACCTAGCCCGAACTCGGTCCGAACATGGATTCGACTCGAAAATCCCGGCCCGATTTACAACTCTGTTTTTCTCCTAAACCAAAAGTTATGCTGGGCCCACCAAACTTATTCTATTTCTTCCCAGCGTTCCATAAATGGAACAAAATTTTAAGGCGATTTCACATTGGCTTATTGTTTAAATTTAAACTAATTTTTAGTTTTCCTGCTTTATGTAGGAGTTGTTCGTTTCTTCTCGGTACAATTACTATGGAGATCTAGCTTAGTGAGTAAATAAAAATTAGGTATATTTTGAGAAAAATTGCATCTTGAGGTGAACCCAGTAGGTCTATTAGGCGGTAATAAATATATTTCCTGTTATTCTATAGTATTCAAAAAATTAGGTATATTTTGAGAAAAATTGCATCTTGAGGTGAACCCAGTAGGTCTATTAGGCGGTAATAAATATATTTCCTGTTATTCTATAGTATTCAAAAAATGACATGTTTTAGAATTACAGTTACACTAATATTTTCTTCCCAGAATATGTTTTATGTGCGGACATCAACTTTTGATAAATTTGTCGCAAAACTCTATGCTCCATTTATGGAACTATAGCGGGTTATTGTACACTGTGTACAGTTAACTGCGCAATCTCGCACGGGTACAGTTTTCGACGAGGTTTTTTTTTTGCGTTTATTCACGTGTAACAATCACTAAAGTAAAGAAAAAATTTATAAGTTTCATTGACAAGCAGTTGTTACTCAGGGCGTCACTATGAGGACATGAGAGGTCGTGACCTTCTACCCCCTACGGCTTTTTGTGCTCCCAGTTTCGGCCTAGTCTAAATTTCATGGTTTAAGGCAATAAATGTATCTCAAACATAGCATCATAAAATGGAAGGCTGCTTTATTCCTGCTCTCATTTTTGTTTTGCTGATTTTTTTTTTTGATACGATTAAAATTTGCTTTTTTATACAGAAATGTGTAAAACATAATTCAAATGGGATTAAAGTGGCTATTTTTGCCAAATCATCACAAAAATCGCCCATTGGCATGGGGCTTCGACACCAGACTTCCATGGTTCTGAAGTTTACCCAGCCCCCTCGCATATGTATGATACGCTGGTTTGCATTGGTTTACTCAGCGCGTACCCCACTGAGGTATTTTTGCGACGAAAAGGTTTCAACTTCTGATACACGCGCTCTTCTACCACCCCCCTTTAGCAAAATACTGGTTGCGCTTGCGTGCAGAGTGTGCCAAACTCTGCTGTGAAGTTTATCACAGCAAGCAATAAAAATGCCCCAAAACTTAAATTACATTTAAATACAATTGCTGATTGAGTTTACATGCTTTAGCATAGAAACATTCTTTTACCGAAGCGCAAATTAATAAACGCCGCAATTTTGCGTCGGTAACCCGCCAGTGTTCCACAAATGGAGCATGGCGTAATTCACTTCCGAAGCAAGGTATGGTTTTGAAAATTAGTATTTACGTTATTTATCTGCTAAAAGACACAAGTCTACAAAAATGAAATACATTAGAACACGAAAACAATATACTCTGTAAAATAAAGCTTAGCGCGTGGGTTGGTGTTCACCAATCTTTTTTTTTAATGGATTTGAGTTGATGACGTTACCACAGTATCATATTTTAAAATTATTTTCAAAGGATTTATATGTTTAAAAAAGGAGCTGTTTTTTCAATGACGTCATAGGCGTGCCAAATTTTGGATAGTGGATTGATTTTTAAAATTAAAGAATAAAATATCTAAGTCAAACTTTTTACGTCACAAAAAGGTCTTATGGAGTCATTTAAGCCAAATATGGCCCAAAAATTATTAAAAAATTTAAAAATTTTGAACAATGACTTCGACAAACTTCAAATTGGGAAACGTTTTCTTGCCTAAGCAACTTTAAAATTTCATCGGTTTTGTGAAGCCAAAACGATCTTAAAGATAAAAACATTTTTTCTGAAAGAAATTAACAACAGAGAAAGTAAGTATATTACCCCTTCCTTCCCCCCCATGTAAAATAGATTTGATAGAGTGCAAAATGATTGCGTCTTTGGAACAATAATCAAATAATCTACGCTGTTGTTTAAATGATTATTTGAAATAAAAATATGGTACAGTGGCGATAGACTAACAAACAAAACAAAAAAATGTCGATCTTTCTGTTGTAAAGCATTCCAAACAGCTAGCCATCATATGACTCGTTCAAAGCATTGTCGATCATCTTCGGTCTTCGATTCTTGATAGGCACAGAGTAAGTAACCTCTTGGTCATTGGCCAAAGCATCCTGTTTTGGATTTGGATTCTTCATTGGAAGGTCAGCGAAAACATAAACTTCATTTACAACCCTTTCATCATTAACGGCGATGACATCGTCGTACTCAATTTGAGGGGGCTGGTCTGTAGCCGTCATATCATTGTTTTGTTGGTCAATAAATGCTGAGGAATTATTGGGCCTTGATCTGTTTTTGAAATATCTCACTCCGAGTAATATGGCTAAAATGGTAATTATACCTACTATCACCCCCACAGCAGCAAATACGTCAGAGAGAGGTTTGTTTGCTTTACTGTCCGATAAGTCAGATGGAGAGGTGTTTTTACTAAATCCAACTGTTGTTGAAACATCAAGATTCCTCGGTTGTGTTGGTTCATCCGACATCAATGTATTTGAAATTGTAAGGTCAGCAATAAACAGAGTTGTTTGAAGAGTGTTTGAAGGTTCATTTTCAACTGCTACAAATGAAGTCGTGAATTGATTTAGCATCAAGACATTCACTCAACTAAGAATTTTTTTATTTATTGTAAAAAAGCTTGCGTTAAGCATAAATAGGCAAATTTATTAAGCATAGCATTTTTAATGCTACTTATTCCGTAACATAATGTTTTCCAAGTTTATTTTATAACATAAAGAATTTTTGGGATACATAAGCTGGCCACTACAGAGGACGCTTGCTAAATCTGCGAATAAATGTTGAACATAGTAGTTAAGCAAATCACAAACAGTGTAAGAAGAAGTTGCGGATCCACAAGGTCCGGATCCCCTGCTTACACCAAAGAAATACAAGAAAAACTTGTAACACATAAAATTTATTGCAATAACTGGAGCAAGATCCATTTATTGTCACGACTTAACAGTAAAATACTCGGTGGGGTGAGGGAATGAACATCTCCTCAATTATCTTTTCTCTTTTTATTTTCCTTTATTAGGTTAAAACTTGTGATTTCTTTGTTCTATGATTTACCCTCTTGTAAAAAAAAGGCCGAAGTTTTACCATTAGCCACTGCACTTACAGCCCATTTACGCAGCCAGTTTAATCATGTTTTTGCCCGGCTAATTTCTCTGCCAGGTTTTAAAAGCACCTATTTTTGCTAAAATAAGCCGAAAACTAGAAGATGACATAGCATGCGATATCCGGGGACTTCGCGAAAGTATCTTAACTTTGCTGAACTAAAGAACTTCACAGTATTGCATTGAGGGTGTGATGGTTGTTGATAGTCAGATCTGAAATACATCTTTTTCGAATTTCATAACGTTCCATTAACTTGATCAAGTTTGTGATTAACGGCTTTCGAAACTTAAATGTCTAGAAAAAGTATCTATAAAATGTCAATCAAAATTTTACAGCTCTGCTTAGCTTTTGTTTTAACTTACTTTTAAGTTTGTTGAATTTTATGAACAAAACCCTCGTTAAAACAAATGTTTTGACAAAAACCTTTTGCTTCGACTTAAATAACAAAAACATAACTTTTTGATCTGAAAATGCCAATAAGATTTTGGGATTTAATTGAAGCTTACATTATCTTGACCAAAAATTTGACACATTATGACTGTATCCTAAATATCAAATCTACACCCTGAATTAGCACACTAATTTCTATGAAGAATTTTGTATTAGCACATGTATAAATAGTTTAATTGATTTTTCTCAAAATTTAAGAACTAAATCAAAACAAAGCCTGTCTTAGCAATTAGCATGAAAAAAGACACGTACACAAACAAAATATAGAAACAAACAATCAAATTCTTTTAAATTTATGAGTAATATTGCAAAGTCTAACTTTACGGTGACTTAACATTGAAAACTTATATCTATTTAGTCAACTCTATGCTTTCCAGAGCCCTAGATGTAACGTTTAAAGTCAAACAACTATTTACAAAAATTATCTACTTCTTTTGCTCATTACTCTCTTTTTAGTTCATTTTAACTACTTTGAGGTTATTCGCTCTCAAAGTTTGAAGATCTCAAAAATTATCGAGATAAGAAGTAACGTCAATCAAAAAGCTGTTATGACTATCAAGAGTTCCAATCATTAGTTTACAGTACACAGTTACGTAGATGATTTATTTCTGACCTTTGATGACCCCAACCACGTCGATCATGTTTTTAGTATTTTCAACTCAATACACCAGAAAATCAAGCCTACAAAAGAAAACAAGGAGAACAATAGATTGGCTTTCTTGGATATCCAAAACACAAAAAATTCAGATTGCATTTAAACATCATTATTTTGAAAAAATATCAACTTAGGCATCTACACAAGATGGGACAGCTATTTTCAGAATCGATACAAACAAGTCTTGGTCTGGTCGTTGCTACATTGTGGATATAGTATTTGTAATAGTACACAGATACAGAAAAAAGAATTTCAAAAAATTTCAAAACTTCTCGAGAGAAATAGATTTCCCTTAAACTACATAAACCGGGAAATCCAACACTTTCTTGCAAATCATCAGTCGAAAAACCCAAAACCGACAAGAAGAACGACACAAAGCGGATTTTTATGAAACTCCCCTACATAAAAGAAATGAACGGTCATATACCACAAAAACTTAATGTTTTTTTGAAAAAATTGGACTTTAAAGTTACATTTATTTTAATCAACGAAACGTTCAATTTAAAGCGTATTTATGCCTTCAAAGAGCGCCAAAATAAGTTACATCCTGCAGTGTGGTTTATCGTATCACATGCAGCTGCAAAAGCACGTATATTGGTCAGACTTCCAGGAATCTAATTACTCGGTTAAAAAATCACGACCCACTTCGCCAAACAGACAAGATACCGATGTATCCAAACATTTGACAGATAACCCCGATCATAAAATTGATTTTGACAAAACAGAAATAATGGCCAAAACCAATCACTGGCAAAAATTATTGATCACCGAAACATTACTAATTCAGAAACACAATCCTAACTTAAATGTTGACTAGTCCTTTATACCACTGCATTTGTTTAACGCATGAGTAATATGATTGATTTTCTCCCCTGCTGCTGCTTCTTTTTGAAGCTTTAAATGTTTGTGCTTTGTGTTTTTCGCCATTCATTACTTTTGGCAATGTGAGAAGTAGTTTCACAAAACGTCAAATATGTTTTCAGTTATTTTGGCTTTGCGTTTTATATTAAAGATATTTCAATGTTTCGAACATTATGCTCCAAAGTTTTTAACAGTTTTTTACTTATCTGAAATAACATAGAGCAATCTTTATAATTCCAGCAACTTTTGAGCCAAAAATATTTTTACATCAGCCAATCTTAGCACTAACCACAGCCAGAATTATGTACGTATTTTACAGCTATTCCTATTCTGAGGAGGCTTTTTATAATGCGACCCAGCGGCCAACATATTGGATACTGTAAAATATATTGTGTTACATCCATTATTAAGCACCAAAGCTTTCTTAATAAAATTGTTCAAAAAGTTTGAAGAGTAAGTAGAAGAATTTTTTCAACGTCACAAGTAGCAGTTTAGTAGAAAAAGTCGGCAATCTAGCTTAAATCTATCACAGCCATTAAGCTCAAGCTTTTCAAATTTTTAAATGTCGGAGTAATTTCATAAGATTGGCTTTTCTGCTTTTCTGTTACATCAATAATCATTGTGAGAATAATTTAAAGTTTGAAGGTCCATTTAAGGCTAATTGTCCAATATGGGATTGCGAAGTTTGGCATGTTTTACCTTTTTCTTATGTTAGTTTACCCGTACTCTTAAAGTTTGATACATCTAGCTGAAGTAATTTGTAACAATAATTTTAAAACTTCAAGGGGCCCATTTGGCATGGTCTCCTTAATGTAGCTAACCAAATTTTAATTTCTTAAATCTTTGATTCATATTAACCTATCCAATTGCTTTAAATCGTTTAGCCTTTCTAATTAATGGGGGGGAAGAGTTAACATAACTGGAGGACTCCTATATCATGACATCCTCAATTTTTATCATATTATTTTTTTGCCTGTCTTAAAAATTTTATTTGTCTAGTTTGAGTGGTTAAAAATTTTGGTGGAGCGGTTTGAAGAGGACTACCTAGTTGTGGCACCTGAAACTAGTCGTATTCTATTTACATTATATGATTTTATTTTTCTTTTAAGTTGACCTATTCTGAAAGTTTCATGAGCCTAGCTTGAATGGTTGAAAAGTTTGAATTTTGGCGTTCTCGTTTGAGGGGTACCGCCAATTTTTGTCAAAATTTCTCTTTCCGTCGTAATTTTTCTATTCTGAAAAATTCATCAGTTTAGCGTAAGTGGTTCCAGTTTGAATTTTGGCGGCCCCGTTTCGGGAAGACCTCCATTTTGGTAATCACAATTTCATCAAATTTTATTTTTCTTTGATATTTACTTACATTGAAAATTTCATGCATTTAGCTTAAAAAAGGTTAAAAAGTTTGAATTTGGGAGAGCCCGTTTGAAGGGGATCCTTCCAATCCGGCACCCCAGATTTCTGTCACACAAAATCCCTCCCTGATATTTTTAATTGCTCACACTTAGAATACAGTGCTTTTATCGGTTTAAAAGTAGATAGTGACAGGAAAAAAAAGAATAAAAAAGTAAGAAAAAAGATGCCAAACAAACAAAAAAGTTTTCAAGTTGAGATAAACCAACATAATCAAAAGAAAGGTGGTTGATAGTGTGTTCAAAAATCACAAACCATTTTTCATCAATATCGGTCATTACCGAGATATAGCGGCTAAATTCATCAACTTTTTCCCATTTTTGCCCTGTAAAAATTTAGTCACGTAATCGGGCGCCCCCAAACTCGGTTCGCGTAAAGCATTTATAAGCACCAACATTGTATTCAAATTTCAGCTTTGCACGTCAAGTAGTTTTTGATTCAAGGCAAATTAAAAAATGTTTGACCAAAAAATTGACGTTTTTAGTCTTTTAATGTCTCAATTTGCTATCATGTGACCTACGATCCCCAAAATTGGCACACATGACACTTTCATTAATTCTTATGTTGAGTCCAAATTTGAACATTTTAGGTTTTACAGTTTGTCAGTTATAAGCAAATCAATCTTCATTTGCGAAAATTTGCGCACAAAACCAAAGGCACTACTCGCTCACGCGAAGTTCCAATTAAACGAGGACTAAAGACAAAATCAATGGGTGTATTTAAAGTTAGGCAAATCGTAGTAGACTAAACTGGCGCTAACTCCATCTTTTTTGACCCAACCGTTTTATAGATATTCTACAGTATTTCAAACACGACGTAAGGGGCTCTAATGTTATAATTTTTATTGTCAATCTTGACGTTGATAGCCGTAGCGTCGTAAGCGACGCCATCCCAGTTCTATCTTAAAGCAACGTTTCTATTAGGCTACTGAATTAAGTCGTTTTGCTGTGAACTAATCAGTTTGATCTTGTCAGCAAAACAGATCCGAGTAGGAAAACAAAGTACAGTACGTCCAAGAACAAGCTAAAGTAGGATTGTAGAGAACTAGGCCATTGTTTGCAACTTAGTTAGAAAAATTTATTCCAGGGTCAAAAAATACTGTAAGCAATGCAATAGGCCTACTCAGGTATATTGGTATTCTTATTATCAGTTATGAGTTTGTAGTTTGTTGCCTAGCAAAAAAGATTTATTGCTGGGCTCTAAGCTATAATAGACTAATTGCATCTGACAGCTTGATTTTTACTGAGATCGTTTAAAGCGGCTCTTAGCGAACACGTGTATTAAAGCACAAACGTAAAAAATACGCCTACGCGTATCAAATTTTTACGCCCGCTGGCTTGTTTTATACTGTCATTTACTGAACACCCGTATTTCAGCATGCGTATTTAAACACACGTATTTTTTAAGCTAGGCAAAGTATAAAATAAGCATACGGTACGCTTATTTTTTAGGCATTTATAAATAAAAACATTTTTTGTGTGACGTCACAAGGTTGCTTGGTGTAGTGCTTATGTTACTTGTTTTTGAAACTTTTATTCTGGGGTCGGTTTTCACCAAAATCATAACTTTAAATTTTTACACAAACCTAGTAAACTTTTTTAGCAAAAAAATTTTAGATCTATTGTTTAGAAATTTTTACGAAGTTTCTAAAACTAAGCCTAAAGTACTTGATTAATCGACGCTTTTGTTTTAGTTTTTAGTTCCTTATCAAATAAAATCTTCCATTCTCTCTGTATTACGCCGAAGCGTGGAATAGATTGGCGGGGCCCATCTCCGCGTCATTGCACTCGAACAACACAGCTTTTTCCGAAGAAATGTTGAAGTGGTGGAGAGCCTTCCGCAATACTGTGTCTGATTTGACCTGCCGGAAATTTGAAATTTAGACTCTCGTTCCAGAGGCGAACGCGTTATGCTCGACCAACTGGACGGTCGCTCCTTCTAGTCGTATAAAATGTTGTTGTTGTTTTTTTATACGTTTTTGCTGAATTTGTGATGTTATTATTAGTGTTTTTTATTCATTTATGACTATGAAAGGTGTAACTAGTACAATTGCTACCGAATTTTTGCGAGCAAATCAAACTGAAGACTACGGAAGCAACTTAGTAAATCTTTTGATTTTTTCCTCAAGTTACGTGTGTGGTAACTCAATTTAGTATGTGGGCTTTGTAATAAATCGTAACTTAATGAAAGTGTTTTGACAGAGAAAGAAGTGTTTACTGTACCTTGTGTTCGGACTGTTACTTAGGGATGCTAATGAACATTTACTAAAGGCTTTATTATTTGACTTGCTAATCAGACAACTTTTAAAAATAAGGTATTGAAGCTGCTCTAACGGAACATTGCAAACTAGGCATTTTCAAGGTATAGTAGTTTAGCGAACCTTGTATAAATCTACCACAATTCGTATCAAAACGCAATCATTGCTTTTGTAAATATTTTTTGCTGTTGCAAACATTTAATGTACGCTATTGAGCATTAAGTTGGGTGTGGTTTGGATGGATGGGAGGTTAAGTCAGTGTGAATCAAATTTACTTTTGTTCTGGTTTGTGCCCATAGGTTTGAATTCCACCGAGAGCAATAGCTTTTATAAATTTAGTTACAGAATTTTTAAAAATAAAAGGTTGTCTTAAAAAAAATGTATGAAATTAAGATGAAGCAACTTTAGGAAGAATTAATCAAAAAAGTACAAACAGGTATTCTATTGCTCGTTTCAGGTTTTGTAAGGGCAAGTTTATTTTTAAGGCCAAGAAAATTTGGGCCGCTGACCCAACTTTAGACCGAGCATAAACCTTAAAATTTAAAAACTAAAAACCAAAGTAGCAGTATTTCAGGATTAATGTAGAAAGTTTCATTCTGCGAATTCGATTAAGACTTGATGCTTTAAATAGTTGTATAACATGAAACAATAGGCTGCAAATTTGAAGCTCTTGTTAGGCTAGTGCTCAGGCGTTAGGCCGCAACGAGACTTCTAAGGAAGAAGGGCTTGAATCCAAAGCAAAATTTTTTAGTATAAAACTGTTGAAATTGAGCTGGCTGTTGAGCGAACAAACGCAACTCAAGCTTTTTACTAACGGGGGCTTGGGGGCGATATTCAACTCAAGTCGCTGAACACAGGCGCGTAGCCAGGTATTCGCAAAAGGGGGGGGGGCTTTTTTGGAAGCTGGAAACAACAGTAAACAAACTTGACCCAAATTTTCATCAGTCTTGAATTAGATTGCGGCGTTTTTTTTTTGTCAAAATCAGGAGATCTCCAAAAAATAAAAAAAAAAGGTCTTTGCCAAATTGAAACGGTTTTTGCGGTCAAAATTAGGTGATCTCCAAAAAAAAAAGATAAGGTCTTTTCCGGATTTCAGTCAGTTTTGCTGACCAACTTTGTTGTTGTTGTAGCGCACATTTATCCTCCTGTCACCTGACAGCGTCAGACGCTAATTTATCGGACGATCCGCGCACTTTTCGTTTCAAAGACTACTTCGTGATTGGAGGAATCCGCACCTGCTTAGGAGTTTCCGATGATTCAATGTTCCTGTGAATTTCTTCGGATTCTTGTCCACTGAATATGCTGCTTGCTCGAAGCCACAAGCAGATCGTAAAATGTCTTATTCAGGGACGCAACAACGTGACCAGAATGCTGGTTGAATCCAGACCATTCGATCAGTATCGTTGTAAAAACAAAGCCTTTAACCATTCGGCCACGCTGCCGACTTTGGGTGAGATCCAGAAAACAAATTCTCATTTCTGGTACAAATAACAGCAAGTCCTTCACAACTTCTGCTCCCCAATCAATCAATTGTTTATTTTGTCGCGATTACAACACAGTTTCAATTGATATCATCACGAAAAAATAAAAACAAACGATTAGTAAAAAAGCAGCTTGAAAAATTTAGGTAATTCGGCGACAGGGAGGCTACGAAAAGACCTCATCGGTCATCGAGTCAAAGCAGCCACCCTATATGTCCGCAATTCGAAGAGAATTGTTGAACGTCAAAAAAACAAAACGCTATTTTTTCTTTTTAAGAACTTTAAGTCTATCAATTGCTCGAGTAAAATGCGACAACAAGTGGTCAAGCTCATAATCAGATGTACAATTGTAAAAAATATTCTTTGAGTTTGACTTTAAAGGAATGCTTGGGAAGATTTTGTATTTCCATGGGTATTGAGTTCCACACGGAAACACCCTGATAACTGATGCTACGTTGCAAGCGGTTTGTGCGATAAAGAGGAATATGCAATTTGTTTTGGTTTGAACTGGATCTGGTAATGCGATGGGAAATTTGCAAGGATTTTTGGAAAAGATGAGAAAATACGGAAGAGGATGGCAGTTTGTCGTGTAAAAAATCATGAACTAGTTTGGCAATTTCAAATTTATACAAATCAGTAAGTTTCAGAATTTTTAGTTGACCGTAAAATGGAGTTGGACTTTCTCTGGTAGTACCACCACCTATAATTTTAACAGCTTTATTCTGAAGACTTTCTATTTTACTCATATAGGTAGGAAATGTAGATCCCCATGCGACCAATCCATAAAGAAGGTGAGGGTGAAATAGTGCGAAATAAATTTTACATAATGCCTCCCGAGGCAGCACGGCTTTCAATCTACAGCATGTAGTATTCCGACGCCTCTAGATAATTTGCTTTCGATGATTTTTAAATGGTTCTGAAAATTCAGTTTGGAATCGATCATAACTCCTAAATATTTAGCAGTTTCTGAGATTGTTATCGGGGAATTATCAATTGTGATATTGACGTTAGTAATTTGGGTGTTTAGTTTTGGGGAGATTAGGATTGCGGTAGATTTTGATGGGTTTATAGTTAGTTTATTGGCATTACACCAATTATGGAGTTTTTTTAGTTCCATGTTCATTTTATCCTGCAAAGTCCTTACTTTTTCATGGTTAATTATTAGGCAAGTATCATCAGCAAATAGCCTTGGTGAGGTTTCAATAGCCGTGGGCATGTCGTTAATATATATCAGAAATAAAAGGGGGCCTAACGTACTTCCTTGTGGGACTCCGAAATTATTCCGTTGTGTTTTAGAGTTAGCACCATTTAAGCTAACGAATTGTTCTCTTTCAAGATAAGAGTTGATAAGATTTAGCGGGGAGCCACGTATTCCGTAATGGTCGAGCTTACATAGTAGGGTCCTGTGACAAACAGTGTCAAAAGCCTTTTTTAAATCAAGAATTATTGCTCCAGTTCAATGTTTTTTATGGATATTGTCATAAGCAGTAGTGACAATTACTAATAGAGCGTGTGAAGTAGAAATATTCTTTCGAAAGCCGTACTGCTCCGGAATTAGGATCTTATGTTTATCAAAAAAACAAACGAATCGTTTATACAGCATTCCCTCAAAGATTTTTAAAAAACAAGTAAGGATAGAAATCGGCCTGTAGTTGCAGGGGTTGCTTTTGTTCCCATTTTTGTGAATGGCGACAATTTTTGCTATTTTACAAGCATCAGGAAAAATACCATTTTCGAAGGAAAATTTGACAAACACACAAAGATAGTTGGCAATTACAAAAGGGGGCTGTTTTAAGGAAGAAAGGAGGAATATTGTCATGGCCGACAGCTTTGTTCACATTAAGGGAACAGATGAGTTCCACGATTTCATTGACAGTCGGAGGCTCAAGAAAAAAAGATGAAGCTGTGCGCTTTTTTAAAAAAAATTTAAAAGGTTCGTTAGGTTGCAATGAAATGTTGTTGGCTAATTTTTTACCAATAGTGCAAAAAAAGTTATTAAATTCTTCACATTTATCTGTTACGCTACAGTTACCGCATATTTCACTGATTTGGGAACTAGTAGTAGGTACTTTAGATGTTTTTCCCGACGCAGGAAGTAATTTTCGCAAAATTTCCCATGTCTTTTTCGCGTCACCTTGGTGGTTTTGCAATTTAGATTTAAAATAGGAACGATTAGACATTGCTTTTATTTTAGTAAGCTTGTTGGAGTATCGTTTGAAAAACAATTTTTGACTTGCATTACCGTACAGAAAATGGGTTTTAAACATGAAATTCTTCTTCTTAATTGATGTTAGAATTCCTTTAGTAATCCAAGGTTTTTTAAGCAATTTTCTTTGCCTTCTTGAATACCTTTTTAAGGGAGCATGTTGACTGATAGTTTTAGATATTAGTCTGTAGAATTCATTGAAAATTTCATTAAAATTGTTTCGAGTAAGGTCAGGGACACTTGAGAAATAATTGGTCAGAGTTTGATTCAAGTCTTCGTTAAACGTGTCGCTGTCAAATTTTGATTTGTCGCGATAATAGCCAAATGATTCTTCAGCTTTTTTATAGGTAGGCACATTACCTATTTGGCAGTAAAGCGGGTAGTGGTCGCTAATGACTTGCGTTTGCATTACTCCGGGTTCAAGACTATGCTTAATGTCATTCGTTAAAACGTGGTCAATTATTGTGGCACTAACGTCAGTGACTCTGGTTGGCAATGTGATAAGCGGTAGAACACCATGACTTAGTAACATATTTATATACCGATTAGCAGCGGTTGATCAATGAACTGGAGATATGTTGATGTTAATATCGCCAAGAACGAAAAAGGTTTCATTGCTTGAACATAATTCAGTTATACAAGTTGACAGATCTTCGATAAAATTGTCTACCTTAGAAGCATCAGGGTGACGGTAAACAATGCCAATGGTAAAGGTCCAGCCCATATTATTGTTTAAATGTATCCATAAAGATTCAGATTTTGCGAGTGCAAATTGGTTTCGGCATATTCTAAAACTCATATCATCATGAACATACACTGCCACACCGCCAACCCTATTAATCACAGGACTAACGTGAGCAAAGCTGTAATTTTCAAGGCCAAGATTTAGAAGGGGTTGAGATATAATTTGAGATTCTGAGATACATATAACATGAGGTTTATGTTTCAGAGGTTCTAAAAAATCAGAAAAGGAGTCGAAATTTTTATGCAAAGATCTCGCATTCAGATGTAGTAGCATCAAGGTATTACGGTCGTTAAAATCGTTAAAGGTAAAATTAGCATCACGATACTTGCATTTTTTAATGTTTTTTGTAAGTGAGCCGAACAAGCTGTCGAACTGATCAACAAGAATATTTGTGGCTGTTTGACTCGGACAGACAAAGTCGAGTAGATCCCCGTCATTCGAAGTATCAAACGCCGTGCCATTGATTGCAGGAGAGCAGTCAAGTTGAGTGGGGTTGAAAGAATTATCAAGACTCATTATGAACAAGATGAGCACATGAAAAAACAAAATTCACAAAGTCAGCAAACTGCACTGAAGCACAACAATACACGAGCCCTGAATTAATAGGAAAAAATCAAATTCTATCAGACTGAGCAAATTTGGCTATTCATTAATAGGAAGCAGAGCCAGGTCTTCTATTCTAACGGTAGAATTACTGAAAAAATAACTCTGTCATTGAATATTGTAAGAGTATTAAGTCCAAGAGTATATGAGACCAATCCATTCATGTTATAATTATACCACGTGTACCTGTAGGAGCATCAAATAAGGAATAGGGTATAGTACTGTATGTTTACGACTCATTAAAAAATTAAAGTCAATTATTATTGGGGCAAATATGGTGATAAAATGAGTATTACAGAAGAACACAGGAACACTTAGTACGCCATCTCTGAGTTGGGCAATGGCAAACGCAGTTTAGTTAAAAGCTCGTTTACCTTCAATTAAAAGACAGTATTTACCATTTTTAATCATCCAAGTTGCCTGTTTCTGATTGCGCCGGGCTTCCTTGTAAAGAGGAAGTAACTTCTTTTTTTGTTGGTAAAGCTCGTTTGGCAAATGTTCAGTCACAAACACTTGGCTCTTCGAGTCCTTCTCACGGTCCTGATTGTAAGTTTTCAAAAATTTCAGGCGCTGCATAATCATTACTTTATCGTTGTTGTTTGCCAGTTTAAATATTATCGGCCGGTTGACTTTGACACCATTAGTTTTAAGAGGATGTTGGGGCAGTCTGTGTACGTCGACCACTTTCAAGTCATTCACTTTCTCTAACTGGAGGGCTTCAGTTAAAAAGTTTCAAAATATGCTATTGGTTTGAGTACGAGTCTCCCAGTCGTTATCCGGGTTTTCTTCTAAGCCGTGCACTAATAAGTTGAATCGTTTGTTATAAGCATCGCGACTAAGTTGGATTTTTATGCTCCAAAAATAACACATCGGGAGTGTTGTTTTCATTTTTGGAGCAAAAATCGGCCTCAAAAGCACTATAAACGTGGTATTTTGCATACATTTTAGGCCAATGGGGGGTCTGTAGTCTCCCCCGTCCCCCTCTGGCAACGCAACTGGCTGGAGACCATGGCTTGTGTCGTTATCGTCAAGGCCTCAGAAAAAAGTTTTGTCAGGGAGTGCCGGTACGGAGACTGAAAATTATGATTGTGTTCCACCGGAAATTATGTGAACACTATAAGAAAAAGGTCTTCCCCAGTATTTTGGCCTAAATAACGGAATATGGTGTATCACGATACTAATTGAGTGCTATGATCAATGATCATGTTGTTCTTCTGATCAATGATCACTACCACTAATTGAGTGCGTGAACTAATGCCGATAAGATCTTGGGGCCCCCTACACCCAGGTTGATGAACCTCCTGAGCCCCCATCTCGTAAGCCTTCATTACAGATATACCGGTATGCTATGTGTACTGCATACAGTAATATTATAAACATAGGTGAGCACAAAGAGCTAATCCGCTATTCTGCTAGTTAGCGAAGCTAACATTTTTATTAGCGGATTAGCGGTTCCGCTAACGTTCAAAAATGTCAACAGACTGGTTGTCGAAGCTAATTTTTTTTTGCCAATCCGCTACTCCGCTTGAAAAAAATAGATGCAACCGTGGTTTTAATAAAGCATAGTCTAAAATTTACCACATTTAGCCGTTTTTGCATGGCATTGCCGCAAACACCGTTCTTCGATATGGCAATGCTTTTCCGTGTTGGTAACCACTCCAGTCTATGCCATCATAATGCTGGCCTTGCGCAATCACGAGCCAATACGAAGTCAAAATTTTGGAACCAGCATTTGCAAAAAGCGCTATTAAAATTGTTCATGTCGTATTGAACTTCAGCTAGTTTGTGTTGGCCAGCGGGTTGCTGCTTCCTACTGATTATCAATTCAGAGAAAGCTCTTTTGTTTACCATGCAGAGCATACATACAAAAAGAGGTAGAAGTACGATTGAAATATTGTATCTGGAAGCAAATTTGCAGTTAAAGCCAATTACAGACGTCGCCTGATTGCCTAGATTTTTGAGGTTGAGCAGTAGGCTATACCCGTTGTGGCTACTTCTTAGCAGTCTGACTGAAAGTCCCAAAACCGTGACAATACTGTGCTGTTGAATAAACTTTTGGAACTTGGAAAAATTAAAATATGCTTAGATTTGGTTGATTGAGTAAAAAACACAATTTTTAAATGATTGGTGCTAGTTATGAAATTGATTTTTTGTTTTTTCCGTCTCATATTCTACTTTATTGTTAATTAGCGGATTAGCGAATTAGCGTTAGCTTCCGCTAACGAAAAATTTGTGTTATCGGATAAGCGTTAGCGAAGCTAATCTTTTTGATCAACGGAATAGCTGTTAGCGGAGCTAATTTTTGCGTTAGCTGTGCCCGCCTATGTACTGTAATTGTAATTACATTTTATTCAGCAAGTTGTCTTGGCCGGGAGACAGCGAAGGGACCTTTCGGTCTTCGAGTCAAGCTACCACCTGCCCACTTGTCTACCTCACACGATGGAGGCTTTACACTATCCCTTTAATTGCTGAACGTCAAGCAGGAAAGCTGTGAATATCAATTTTTATAGCCTTTGGTTTGACCCGACCGGGAATCGAGCCCGAGTCTACGGTTTCAGTAGCAGACTACCCATCCACTCGACCACTGATCGGTTAAATGATTATAAATTACATTTAGCAGAGATTTCAAATCGCCTGATACAACTGTAACAAAACTTGCTGTTTTGAAAATGCGATAAGCTAAAAGTTCATCAAGTACAGCGCTATTAACCAAATGCCCTACAGTTTTTCGGAAGTCATAAAATATTCTGTTTAATGTAAAATAAAGTATTGCTTTACAATTAATAAGGTAGCCTACTTTTTGAACAAATAGTAAAACTGCACGAATTTCACACAGCAATTTAGAAAATTGCTCACGATTACAGTTCATATACATGCTTTTGAAAAATTTCATCATCCAAACCCAACTTTTGCACCAACGTGTAACAAGCGCCCATACTGCTTCACTTTTGGTTTAAAAGTTGAACATCCTATATCCTACGGCCACGCAGTCTTCTTGCGACAATAAAGGCTCCCGAAGCAATAATTGCGCTATCAGCGGTATCCGCCTGAGATGTTATTAGCGACATTGTAACAATCAAATAATTGTTATCATCAAACTTACAAGTCATTTATGTGATGCCTTTGAGATACCCTAGCTGAAATACGCTAACGCGTATGTCCGCTTATTAATAAATTACTTTACGTAAATTCGTACGCGCATTTCATACGCGTATGCGTAAATACGCGTGTTCGGTAAAAGCCGCTTGTTTCTAGACGTTTGTTATTTAAGCTACCAAACATCTACTCTATTTTCAAGCTCAGATCTGTTCTGCTGACAAGATAAAACCGATTTAAGTGCGCAGCAAAACGACTCAATGCAGTAGCCCAATAGCGGAGTTGCTTTAGGTAAAAGTATATCACGAACAGAAAGAAATTTTCTAATCGAAAAAAAAATCTCCAGGCTGCTAACTAATAGTAGATTGAAAAAAAAAAATAACATGCTCCCCTACTGTATATTATTGCCCTACTTTAGACAAATGATTTTATTTAGCTTGCAGATTGAAGATTCTGAGCAACTTAAACTTGGCAGGGCTTGGAACTCAAACTCGAAAAAATTCGGTTTTTTTCCGAACTCAAACTTGAACTCGAATAAAATTGTTCGAGTTCATAGAAATGAAGTTTAAAGATTAAAAAAACTGCCGAAAAGAAATATTTGTTATTGATCGTATCGCGTAAACTGAGATTGTTGTTTACTTGTTTACGCGGTGACGACCAAGAAAAACAGCATGAGAACAAACAGAGAGCAATGAAGTCAAAAAGTAGACTTTATATTTTTGTCAGCCTGAACTCGAACTCAAAAAACTTAATATTTCTGCCTAACTTCAACTCGAAAAAATTGATTCACTAAACTCGAACTTGTTAAAATAAGCTGAACATGAATAAAAATCGAACGAGTTCGCAGCCTGGTTCTGGGACCAAAACCTGAAAGCAGAGCTGGACGATCTGGGCAATAAAGATAATAATATTCTAAAAAGCAGAGGTGGAGTCCTCAAGAACGTCCTTAGCCTCGAGGACGTCCTCTAGGACACATTTTGAAGTCCTTTGCCTTGGCCTCGAAGCCTCAAGTCCTTGGCCTCAAAGCCTTAGGTTCTCGAAAATTGCCCTGTCCTCAGCTCGAGGACAGCAATGTTTTTTGAACCGTTGAAAATTTGTTGGAAAACGCCTGAAACCTCGCGGAAAATTGGTAAATACGTTTTTTGTTTTCCGCAATTGGAGCATAGGCTTAGCCAAGCGGGCCTCCTCCCAATTGAAATTTCACCAATGACAAAAATGTGTCAAAAAGCCTATTGTTTCTTCAGTTTCAGTTTCTTTTTAGCGTTTTTCGCTTACACAAGTAGCGAACAATAATATTGAAGACCAGGGGCCCCGGGACCCCCTCAAATCAATTTTGCCAGCCAATTTAAACGTAAACTTGGAAGAAATGGATAGTTTTCGTCCTAAAAGTTGCTATCTCAGGATCACATTCAGCCTTTTTATGAACGTAATGCATTAACCAACGCCGGATTTACCACAATATGGCGCAGTACCAGCTAAGGGCCATGCGCTCAAATCTTAATACTTTTTATGGTTTTTACCTACATTTGGCAGAAAGATGTCGCGAAAATCTTCAAAGTGCCAGAGGCCCAACGCGATGTAAATCCGGCCCGGCAATAACATGGTTAGTAAGCGTAACCATATATTGTACTATTTTTCAATAACAATTCATTAATTCACCTCCACTTCGCCAGTTTTTACGCACAAAAACACTTTAAAAAAAAATTAGCCATGGAAAATGCTGATTGAACAAATCGTTGAACTTCAGTTGAGGGGGCGTGGGCCCCCTGGCCTAACATGCACTTCTATAACTGATTATTTTTATGACAAAACAAAAACCTCTTAGGAAAATTTTCGAGTGGGTTTTCATTTACTGCTAAAATGTTGCACGAGACAATGCACCTTACTTCCCCCTAACTGGACCAAATCACACACAATTAAACTTCAACACCAAAATGCAAGATGTTAAACGTGTTTTGGACTTAAATTGCTACTAGAAGGAAGATTAAACAATTTAATTTTTTTAATTCGCTTTTAAATGTCAAAAATCTAGTGCTTTTAAATGGCTCTAAACATGTGCGAAATGTGATTCAATAGCATTAAAATAGCTTTTTTTTCCAAAAATTACAAAAAATCGCCCAACAGCTGGGGGCTTCGCCCATAGACCCCCAAAGCCTCCGGACGCTGGGCCCCCCCCTAGATCCCCCGTCTGTGATACGTTTGAGTTACACTGGTTTTCTCAAAACGTCTCCAAAGTTACGTATTTGCACTTTCCAACTATATTAGTTTAAGCCCTCTCCCTTTGCAAAATTCTGGTTAAGTGCCAACAGGCAAATTTTTGATGACGTCATTGCATGTGATTTGTGGTTTAGGCCTCCCCAATCAAAAATTTGGGCTACGGATATAAATTAGAGATTGCCCGAAAAAAAATTTTGAAGACCTTTTTTTTTCGGAGAACCTCTGCTAAAAAGTCTTTCTGACTCAGGGGCGGAGCTAGGCAATTTTTGTGACTTTTTCGATAAAAATAGCCTTTTTAACGCCATTTGGAACACGTTTTGCAAGCTTTGAGGGCGTTTTCAAAATGCCTAATTGCTAGGATTTGGAAACCAGTCAGCCCTTCCTTAACTTAAAATCAAGTCTAAAACACGTTTAATCATAGTATTTGAGGGGGGTTAATTTTTTGAAATAACTTGGCTAAAGGGAATAGGGGTGGCTGAAAAGCCCTTTTAGTCCCATTCCCCCCCAACTGGTTGCACACTAGTAGTATTCAAAGTTTTTCTTGCAATAATTCAACATAGTATTTACCTGTATCACATAGAAATGCTACTTCCAAATAACGCCGAATTTTGAATTCAGAAACGAAAGGAATTCCAAAACTATCATCTAAAGCAGTTAAATCACAATGGGTCTTGTTTTCACACATTTGAGTGACGTTATTGCTCACGTCTAGAGAACGCTCTTCAACGTTAGGAATTTCTACATCGCCATAATTGCATCTAAAAAAATTATCTAAAACAGTCTTTGCAAAATACAGTATTTTGTTTGTTTCAAATTACAGTGTACCGGTGCTTGACTGCAGCCAATAGAAGTAAATTTCAATAACACCAAAAAAAGGTATTGCTCATAGCCGGTTTCTTTTTCTTTTTTGTCCAATTAGTTTATTTTGGGAGGAGAAGCAGGAGTTTACTAAAATATTAAAAAATCTTCTTTGTTTTTTTTCTTTTTTTAGGGAGAGGGGTAGGGGGGAGGTGGAGATTTGAAAAGTGGAAAATAAGAACTGAAGTGAGAAAAGTTTTCCTTCTGGCCATACATCTTATTTTTTATTTTTTTGGCAAAAACAGAAAAACGCGGTCTGCAATATTATTGATCGAAGGGTATTCTTTATTTTGATCTTCGTCTTGTTTCGGAAAGAAAATTATTTTCAAAAAAGGCGAAGATAACTTTGGCTTCACACATTTTGGGCACTTTTTTTGGCTCTGAATAAACTTTTGATCGATTTCATTTGGTGACACTGATAAGAGAAGTGAAACACTACAAAAATGAATTAACTCAGAGTCTAGGCTTAACAACGCAAAAGCACTGTTACAGTAGCTTACTCTGTTACAACCGTTTCCTCACGTCCATAGGAAGCAGAAATGATCTTAATTATTCCTCGGTCGTTGCAAGATATTGTTTCGGTAGCTTCATGGCATATTATGGCAATTTGTGTTGCTGTAACAGACAGTGACAGTGTTTCGGTAAAGTTCTGCACGTCATTTAAAATAAAAACACAAATAAATTTTGGAAACAAAGCCAGAATAAATTCCAATTTGACTTTTTTATAAATTTTGCTTGTATAGGTTGTAGTTTAAATTTATTTAAAAGTAATCGCTTTTGAGACTCGCGGCCAGAAAAGTAGTTTATAATTCGCCCTAAACCGGAAACGCGGTCTTGTGTTTGCTGCCCACCACATGAGTATATGAAACATACCTGCAATCTAGAGAGGACAAAAGCAATCAATTACTATGGAACGCTAAGAAAAAATCAAGCCATAAACAGACATAAAGTGACTTTTGCCGTTGAAATTCTGGACTAAAATATCATCATTTCAATGTTTATATCAGTTAAAACCTTATGTTTACAAAGAAGATAGTAAAATGCATTTAGAAAATCTTTATTCTGTCCTTATAATTAGATTATAATCTGTGGCATCCACTGTTTCTTAACCCTATTTTACACGGTGTATTTGACCCACGCATTTTACACAGGGAAGGGGGGAGGGGCAAATTCCCTCTAATCTAGCTTCTAAACCAAAAGTCATGTGAACACCAAATTTGACGAGCGGGTTGGTGCTCAACAAAATGTTTTAGAAAAATTGGCTTCGGGTTAATGACGTTATCATTTTGACGTCACAGCCATATTTTTGAAAAAGTACGTCATTTTTGCGATGACATCGCAGGTGGTTTAAATTTTGTGCAGACGTTTGCTTTTTGATACTGAATCATAAAATGCCAAAATCAAGTTAGGTACGTCACAAAACCGTCATATCTCGTAAATTAAGTTAAATTTTGATAAAAAAAAACGTCTTATGACGACACGTGATGTCATAATACGTGCAAAATAGGTTTAACCCACTTTTTTCAATGCATGATTTTGTTTTAATATCAGCATTTTGGCGTTACAAAATTTTAAAATAGCTTTAAACAACACCGTCCGGATTCAGGATTTTTCCAAGGTAGGTATAACCTTTGAAAAAGCTGTTTAAAATTGAATTAAACAATAACGTCGGCACCAATTTCTGAGTAATATATTCGAAAAAAGTGATAAAAATTAGATAAGTACTTTTTGTTTGCACAAAGATAAGTTCAACGCGAGAATGCATGAAAAGTACACTTTGGATTTCAAGACATTCCAAACTCCATTTTTGGGTAATTGTCAAAAGTTCTATGCCCACCAACTTTGGACACGTATAAAATTTGGAGCAAACACCGTAAGTCTTTCAGTACTACTAAGAATGTAAGAGCCAAAAGCTGTCGTAAGCATTTTATTTGAGAGACGTTTCGACTTACTACTAGCCATCATCAATTTGCAGTTGAAACGCAAAAATAAGAACAAAATGAGTCCTGCTAAGGAAAGCCAACTAAAAGGCTTAAAAATGAAGTATCTTTGGACAATAAAATATAGTTTTTACTGAGTTGGATCAAAAATATTATAGCCAAAAATATATAAAACAATTTTGAACTAGTTTATTCTTAAATCATTATCAATCTGAAAATATAGACACGTTACTCAAATTAATAGCTACATGTAACTTAGAATAATACAAACGTTAAACCTTATCTTTGCTTTCAACCGAACAAGGGAGAATACTGGAAAATAAATCTGTTACGCTCAGAGTTGTAAACGGGCCGACTAGTTCAGCCCGAACCCGGCCCGAATCCGAAAACTAATTTGAAGCTCAAATCATGCCCGAAAAAACCCGAAAGTTAAGATAGGTCTGAAAAATTTAGCAATGTTGCCAAGTTATTTTAATTACATTTTTGAGAACCTAAGACAAAAAGTACGTGTCAGGCCCAATTAAGCCCGAAATTTTTGCCAATTTTTGGCCCAAACCCGGCCCGAACCCGTCCCGAACCCGTCCCGAACCCGGCCCGAACCCGAGCCCGACCCGAAAAGCCCGGCCCGACTGACAACTCTAGTTACGCTAAATCCAGGAAATAATAAAGCTAAACCAAGGGGCAACTAAATTGAGAAAGCTAACCGAAAAACGTAGCGCTGAAACATGAAAGCTTTCTACACAGTGGTGCTATTCAAAGTTTATAGTAACGGGATCTGTTACCGGTTCCTTAAACTAATCAACGCTTCGCTTGATTCGAAAGTGCAGAATATTTTGTATGCAAGCAATTTCAACAACCGGTTCTCTAAATTTAGGTACCGGTTCGCGCAAGCCCGTACAAACCGGCTGAGAAGCAGCCCTGTTACCACAGATATAACAAATTGACGAAAACCAGCTATTCACTGACTTAAATATCACATTGACGGAGAAAATTTCCTCAAAAATTTAAAAAAATCTAAAATGTTTGTTGAATTTGCATTTAAAGTAGCCGATGGGCCTTTAGGCCAACGCCAACTTTGCAATTTTTGACATGCTTTGCTATGTTACCCTTAGCGGACTTAATAAAATAGACTGCAATATCCGAATACCGAATTTGAAAGCAAGTTTTCACTTTACGATCAATGGGACCAACTTTGTAAAACACTAATGTGAATTAATTTGACATAATTATAAAAAATTAAAAAAAAAATTGACATATTAAGCTCGGTAATTAACAATAAGCACGTTTTTTAGAAATAAGCTCAATGATATTTTTTGTACGAGACATTGCTCTTGAGAATATGCACAAATCTTAGATATAAGCACGAAATGATAATTAGTGCTTAAATAAACCATGATAAATAAGCAAATAAACTCTAACTGGTAATTAAGCTCTAAATTGTAACTTCGTTAGTTGCAGTTTGCATCCATTAAAATCTTTTCCGACATAGCGTAAATGCAGAGAAATTGGTTTCAAACTTGCCAATCTACAGTCTTACTGCAAAAAAAGTTTTTCCAAGCATACGCGCAAAACTGGCTCCCTAGTAACAATTAGGAGCCTCCAGCCCATTGTTTACAAATTGCCATTACAAATCGCCGCAAGCAAAAACAAAGAGCCAGTAAAGTGTATTAATAACCATTAAAACCAAAGTTAATGGTTTTTGTCCACTCGGGGCCATCGCTACAGGTGAAAAGGCACAAGGTTGCCCTGCCATTTAAAAGGCTGCTGAATCCTCTTGTTTGGTGCTGGACATATTTGCTGATGGTATAAAATAATAATACTTTTCATCCAAATTCAGAGTTTAACTCCAACTGTATATTTCGTGTTCAATTTTATATTAATAATAACTAATTATGTACATTTTTGGAAAGCAGTAATGCGCAAAGTGAGTTTGAAAAGTTGCTTCTAAAGTTCGGTTACTCGTGCGTTCAGACCAGCTACTTTGCACCCACTTCTGTTGTCAGTTTGGGCCAGGATAACGGGCTACATTGTGTGGCTCTTAATGGGAATAAGCGTAACCTGTCTTTCTTAAGAACACAACGACGCATTGCCAATCCGGGATGCTGCAATCTTTCAGTCACTAACCCGAAGCTCTACCAGCTGAAAGCTTTGCCTGCAACGTTACTCACTATTTCTATAATATATCGTGTATAGACAGTACCCAGAATCTTTTATGCACAATCAAACCTTTGATTAACAGCCTAAGACATACTGTTTCGGAATCGAAATTCGTTACTTATTCCTCGTCAAGACAGTTAGGACTACAGGTATAAACATGAGCGTGGAAAGGCATGGAATCGCAAATAAACCAGATTATAAAAGATTTTTTTTTCCTTTCCAAAAATACTAAGTAATCACAATACTCGATAATTATGATAGAGATACTTTTATAGTTCAATAATGGAGATAATTATAATAATTCAATTCAAAATAATTTTCAATAGCATGCCTTCTACTGCTGTTTCGCCCAATCTCAGGGCTCATAAATAATCAAGGCTGGTAAGGCCAAAACAACAAATATCACCAGTGCTAAAATCTTCAAAATTTACATCTTTATCAATTTATCAATCAATGAATAAATCTTAACCGATTACGTTTATAATGCGTAAATCTTTACCCATCAATCGGTCAATTTTAGCCCAAATAAGTAAATCTTAACTAAAAAATTGTCACCCTAAAAATTGTTAGCTTAGTTTAGCTCTAGTCTGAATTTTAGCACTAGTTTTGAGCCTTTCAGCCAATTAAGGCAAGCTATGAGGAGAATAGAGATTTAGCTAGCCTGTCGTTCTTCTGAGAGATGTAAGCTCAGATTTGTACTTTAGAAGGTCAAGATTTAATTAATGGCTTTAGTTTCATTGGGTAACGATGTTTCAGTTAAGATTTACTTATTTTGGCTAAAATTGACCGATTGATGGGTAAAGATTTATGCATTATAAACGTAATCGGTCAAGATTTATTCATTGATTGATTAATTGGTAAAAATGTATGCTTTGAAGATTTGTTACTGGTGATATTTGTTTTTTTGTCCTTGCTAGCCTTACTTATTTAGGAGCCCTGAGATTGGGCAAAACAGCAGTACAAGGCATGCTATTGAAAATTATTTTGAATTGAACTATTATAATTATCTCTTGTAACATTGTGATTACTTAATATTTTTGGAAAAAAAAAAGTCTGTTATGATTTGGTTAATTTGCGATTTCTTGCCTTGCTACGCTCATATTCATACCTGTAGTCCTAGCTGTACTGACGAGAAATAAAAACGAATGTCGATTCTGAAACAGTATATTTTAGGCTGTTAATCAAAGATTTGATTGTGCCTTTAAGACTCTGGATGCTGTCTATTGCTTATTATTAATTTTTTTAATAAACTGTTCGTAATATATTGTGTATATTGTACAAATTAATTCTGAGAGAAGGTGTTAAAAATAAATCCTACTGTTACATGTTTCGCAAAATAAAACAAATGCTATTTTAAGAATAACTTAGTTATTGTTGTTGTGCTGTTGCATATTTATATTTCTGTCACAGTACAGAATCAGACGCTATAACCATTGGATAAACCGCACACTTTTTACAGCAATAAGTCCATTGTGTTTTAAGGAATCCGCACCTGCTTACGAGCTTGCAATGATCCAATGTTTTGGCAATTTTTTTTGAATTCTTGTCCACTAAACCTGCTGCTTGTTTGAAACCATTGAGCAGAAATAATCATCGTAAACCATCTTATTCAAGGATGCAACAACGTGACCACGGTGCAGGTTGAACCCTGAACATGCGATTAGGTTTGTGTAAGAACAATGTCATTGTTACTCTTTTGGGCACACTGCCGAAAATCCGTTTAGAATTAGGTTTTTGTTTGTAAAGATAACATGCCTCTATATGCGGTCTGGTGTTATTTTATAGCGTTGAATAAATGAAACAAATTTAAATGGTTTGAGCGCTAGATAAGCATAATTTTATGAAAAATCTATTGAAAACTGCGTTGTTTAGATATTTTAGCATATGCTGTAGATATTAGGCAGTGGCGCTATCGGGGAGGGGGATTCAGCTTTACCCCTTAGCCAAGTCCCTTCGAAATTTTAAGCCCAAAATGCAAGCGGTTAAACGTTTTGATTTTGAATTATAAGTCAGAAGGGGCTGAAAGGAGCTGGTTAATTTAATTTTTTAACACGCTTTCAAATGCAAGCAATTTAGTTTGTTCAAATGGCTTTCAAAGAGACCAAAATTTGATCAGAATGTCATAAATTAGGTTATTTTTTCGGAAAACTTACAAAAATTGTTATGCAGCTGGGGGCTTCGCCTCCAGATCTCCGTTTATGATACGCGTTAGGTGTAATAATTTGTTCAGCACGCTGTCCAATATTGAGACAATTTTCAAAAAAAAAAGAAATTTAACTTTGGATACAAGCCTACCCTTTTAACAAAACACAAAATTTTGATTGAGCGCATGGGTATACGTCTCCCATTCAAGATTTTTTTTTTTGAGTTTATTTCAGTTCAGTTATTTGTTATTTGACGAAAAGAAAACTATACACTTTATTATGTCAATATTAGTTTTAAATGAGCTTTTCAATTTCTAGATTAACTAATAATTAAACATATTTTTTACCAAGCATTGCTTAATTACAACTGTACATTTTACGATGAAAGAATAAGACTAGCCTCAAAACCCATCAGAATTGTAAACGGGCCGACAAGTACGCGCACGAACCCAGACCGAACGCGAAAATGTAATCTCGAGCCTGATATGAGCCTGAAAATTAATTTGAAGCCAAAACATGGCCCGAAAAATCCCGAATATTAGGTCAGATTAAAAAAATGTTAAAGGCTACAACACGCATACGGTTAAAATAAAACTACTTATTGCTAATAAATTGTGACATACTACATTGGCAATAATAATCGCAATGATGTTTAAACAAAGTCGTCATTTAGTACAGCGGTTATATTAATCGCGCCTAGACAGCCCTTATAAAAGCGTTTAGGGTAGAATTTTTTGCTCATTTTTTTCTCAATAAAATTTGACAGATCAGAAAACTAACTTTGAAAATTTGAGCTCTCTATGCGATTTTTCGTTCCTAAGATATGACAATTTAGACTTCCTCCTAGAAAGGCTTTTTTCGCTTAGAAGTTTTGCCAGAGTTGATAATCACAAATGAATTTCAACAAGTTCTTGCATATTTCAATATTTCAAAAAATTCCTTTTAAAATGCAAATGCACAAAGAAAATGCATATATCAAGCCCAAAAATTAGTCAATCTTCAGCCCGAACCCGACCCGAAAAGCCCGGGCCGACTACCAACTCTAGTGCACTGCAAACAAGTAGATTCTTAACGCACTCGTAGAAAAAGTGAACAACATATAAAAAATTTTTAAAGAATATAAACGGTAAGAGATTACCTGCTATCATTTGCAGAACGATGATGGGTGCGATAAAATATACCTTCATTCTTTACAAGCACTGTTTAAGATGAATGGCGTTCGAAGATTTTCACTTTATCAATATACACAATGCAAGGTAGAGCTAAGACTAAAGGATTTTCCTCGTAGGGATAAAAAAAAAACAATTTGCTAAATATCTAAAGTACTGTATTAGTAGCTTATTTAGTACACCGGTATCTTATTACCAAATTGAAATTGGACAAAATGGACAGTTAATAGCCATTTTGTGATCGCTATTGCATTACACACGGTATATCATGGATAAAAATTACAGCAACACAGCAGAGAAAAAACGAAACTTTGAGAACTTGGCGTTTGTGTACTAGTTAAGATTCACTCTTTTATGGACTTGTGCAAGGTAACTTGGTAAACGAGAATGCCATTAAGATTGGTGTACTATTACTGTACTGCATAGTGTATATTATTCATTTTCCCATAGCCAAAATTTCCTCAACAGATGTATTTTTACATTTACTACAGTAACTATTTGTTGATTTTCTTTTCTCTAGGTGTTTTTGAGTTGTTTGGTACTTGAAAAACGCTTCATGTTGATTTCCTGTTGAGGTCAAGCAGTTTACGCGATGTTGTTGTCCAACCTGACAAAAGACTTGCAAACAAAACCAAGAGTGCCTGCTGGTTAGCATTAATGAGGTTCGACATATGTAACGTGCTTTGTTGAAACGCACAAATGGATGAATGTTTACTTTTATGTCCCCAATAAAATCTTGTGTAAAATGGAATAGATCCAAACCTTTGCAAATGCTTCACCTGTTTGAATTCGCAAGTGTTTCTTTTGCTTCATCTTTATCTAAATTATATATATGCCAAAGGATTAGCCCTTATCCTTAAACTTTCCTAACCTTACTTAGCATTCATTTTCTATTGTAATAATTCAGCTGTTTGAAGAGACAAAGTACTTCCATTAATTCAGATTTAAAGTTTGATGTTTGATTTTCTACTCTTCTTACTGAATGCAACTGAAAACCATACTTTATTTTCAAGATATGCTTCTTTATACTTTGTTCTTAATTGAAATATTTTGTTCTCTTCATGTTATTTTTATATATGCTTTTCTAGACTTTGTTCTTAATTGAAATACTTTGTTTTCTATATGGTATTTTTTATTTGTAACAGCTTGAAGTTGCTTGGATACTATACTTGCTGTGCTCTGAACAATAAAGTACATACGGTTACAAATAATTAACTTGAGATTTGACGAAACATCATCCGAATTTGTTTAAGCCCTTATAACTTATATTTGTCATTGTCATTAGTTTCGGGTACTATAACCTAATCTAAAGTTTAGGTGACGCACTGCAGTCGCAAGTCACGTTTGCAGTTTAACAACGGCGGAACAACGCACTGCAATTTGCTGAAACTGAATATTTTATACTTCTACTCTCTGCAGCAGCGTGGCCAGGAGGGTGGCGGGATAGGTCTTTAGCCCAAAATGCAGAATAAGAAAAACGCAATGTTTTTAGCACTTGTAAGACTGTCTTTTGCGCTAGAATAAACTCAGAAAAGATTTAAAGCATATTTTAAAACGTTGATTTAGGGGGGGGGGGGGCTAATTTGTAAAAAAATCATAAATAGGAAAAAAAAACTTTGACAATGGCCAGAGTTTGGTATTCAAGTTTGATTGCTTATTGAAAAATGCTTAACGCAGATTTTTAGCAATAGCTACCCGTAACATAGCCGATTTATGCAACAAATATAACTATGTTTTTGCATTGCAAATTTTTATGCCACCTTTTAAAGGCATTATTTTTTATTAATATTGCCCTAAAATTAAGTTATTTATACAAACAAAACAACAAATTTTTGAGCGCTGCGGCATCGCCTTTAGACCCCAAAAACAGACCCCCATAGCGGATTTCTCCTACGAGTGTGCCAAAAACTAAATTATTGTTTCAAAAATGCAAAATTTTCGAGCGCTTGGGTATTGCCCTGAGACCTCCCTACACAGCCCTCCTTTTGCGGAATTCTGGCTACGCCACTGACTCTCTGAGTCAGAAACTTTTTAGAGTATGTTCTAATCGTCACAACCTCAGTTATCAATTGCTCTAGGTACTTTTTCAGATGAACATGCAACTTTCATTGTTAGGAAATAAAAGTATTGATTGTTAAGTCATAAATAGAAGAATTAATTTAAAATGCAGAATTTACTGTACTTCGGTTAGTAACGGTAACCAAATTTTTGCTTGCAAGTAATTTAGTTTCATTGATCAATCCTCTAAAATTATTTTTTTCATCTTCGCGTTTCAGTTTAGTTGATGCTACCAAAAATTTTTTTTGACTCTGCAGTTAAGAAACACGTAGATTGCAAAATGCTTTTGGTTTAAGTTCGAACCTATCGGTTGGTTATCGGAACATTTAGTCATAGCGTAGTTATAATTGGAACATTTATTTTTCAAATTGTCTTTGTTGCAGAACACGCGAAAAGATTTTACGACTTTGAGTAAACCTACTACCTGCCCAATGTGGTCAAATATCTCCTGCAGACAATAGAAACACTATTGTCCTTCAAGAAGAAATGCTGCGAAAGACATTTCTGCATGATTTGTAAATAATTATCAAACTTCAGGCATTTTTGCCTTTTTCTAATTTCTGAAAAATCAACTTTAGACTTCCTTTGTTTTGAATCAGTGACAGAAAGATCGCCTAGTTGGTGTTGGCAAGCTTTTTAGCATTTATTGAATCATACAAAACACCTAAAAGTCCGTTTTTTCCAACCATATTTGATCAAAATAAACGTGAATTAATTTTGCAAATTCGAACATGACGTTTATTCTGCAAATACGGTAGGAGCGTAGTTTGAAGATAATGTTGAATCATCGTAGCGTATTACTAGATTTATGTGCGCAATGTTTTTTCTATTGTAAAATTAATGCAGATATATATTTGAAGAATTATTAAGTTAAATCAAATCTTTCATTATACACGCAATATTACGCCGAAGCGTGTAGCGAATTTGCGGAACCTTTTTGCGGGTCTTGATGCCCGTCAACACAGTATATTAAATCTAATAGAGCAATAAAAATTGTAGGATAAGAAGATGGTGGTATATTTTTCCATCAAAATAGTGACTGCGAAGTCAAATTTTTTCCAAAACAAGCAACTCCCTTACGAATTTGTGTAATTTTAGATAACGTTGTTTTTTCTCATATTTTCGTCTCTTTTCAAGCAAAGTTTTTCCTTAAAAACAAGTTGTTTTTTTTTGCGGAGCGAAAAGCAAAACCATTTTTTGGCTAAGGCTGCGTTTACACATAGCGGTTCATGAAAGGATAACGTAAAAAAATATCGGTGACGGACAAAGTTCTTACATCCTGTGAATCATGACACGTTTTTGCTGTCTGACAGCAAACGGAAGATCAAGGCAAAAAATTGTAAACTCCAAAACTCGTCATGTGAAGCAGAAGATCTTGTCGTTTAATTAATTGTTGTTTTATACACCAAACTGATTGTTGTCTTGTTACGAAATTTGATCAACAAAATGATAAAATTTTTAATAGTAACTACTGCATGAAACTTCCTAACTTTGCAATAACCCGTAGACAAAATGCCAGCAGCACTGTAATCAATCCTGTTAGTCCCCAATTTTAAAACGGTAACTCCAAATAAGCAATTACCATGGGTTCTTTGGTTTAGTCGCGAGCAAAAGTGCTTAGACCATAGAATTAAACAACATTTTCATTTTTGATCAATCAAAATCGATCGGCTATAATTAATTTACACAGATGGAATGCATACACGAGATTATGTAGTATACAAGCAAACTGTATTGTAGTAACTAGTGATAAAATACATGGCCAAAATCCCAAACAGCAATAAAAACCCTTCGGTCTTATTACCTACAGCGCTGTATAATAAACTCGTTATGTTGCACTAATTTAACCAGCAACACATCACAGCGTATGTACAAGTCGACAAGCTTTCAATTAGGAGAAAACTGATTTGCCAATGGTACGTATTCATAAGAACCACTTGCACTCTTTCACCAGTTAGCAAAAAAAAAAAAAAATCCAACTTCAAGAAAAGTCTAGTCCAAGTTAAAATACCGTTGCCATCACTGTCAATAAAAACGGTTTAGGTTGTGGTGCAGGCCCGGCGCCAGCATAGTGTGACTGGGGGGCAAAAATAAATTTTGGGAGGGCACGAGAAGTTTATTTACGGGAATTCGAGAGTGTGGATCAAACGAAAAAGGTGAAAACCCCAAACAAAAAAACAAAAAAAAACGTTCTTCAGTACTAAAATTGTCATCCCAAAATTCTTGCGGTTTTACACGAATTCTTGAGTGGAGACCAAAAACAAAAAAAAGAAGGGTTTTCGTCCAAAAAGTTTTATGAAATCCTGTGTGAGTCCAAAAAAACTACAAAAAACAATTCTTGCTAACGAATTCTAAGGAGGTAAACACCAATTTGGGAGTCTTAGACCTCGATTTCCACTCCAGCAGCTGCAAGCCAGTTAATTTCTTCGGGGCATAGTCCGCGCTTGGGGGGGGCACAATTTTTGTTTGGGTAGGCACAAACAGTCATTTGGGGGAGCACGGCCCCAGAATGCCCCCCGTTGCGCTGGGCCTGTTGTGGCGTCAATTGAGGAGTTTGGATTAAATCATACACCCTTACGTAGAACATTAGTTTTGTCTAGTTATTGCAGAGTACAAGGCTATCACTCAGCAGAAAGAAGTACATAACGCAGAAAAAACACAAGACTCTGTTACGTCACGTCATGCATGAATGAAAAACCAAATGCTGTCTGCTGAGCTTGTGACTGCATAAAAAGTTAATGGAAGCAGATAGAGTCTAGGTTAGATACCGAAATAAAATTAAATACAAAAAAATTATGGATGGACGGCTGCAAATGAAGCAGAATTTGAAGAAGTTAATAATGCCAGTGATTTAGAAAACTGGTTACTTTTTAAAAAAACTATTGCGATATAAGCCTTTTAAAGTTTTGTTTTGACCTTTTCTACTAAAATTTGCACTAGTCCATTCTTGCAGTCGGTGATTCAATGCGAAGACGTAAAAAGTGAGATGCAGATATACAAATCTTCCTTGCTTAAGGTGTTAACTGGTTTAACCGCAAACATGAAACGCTCGCACTACATCCATCTCCCGTCATATTTGATGTCGGACCTATGTTGTTGAAATACCGGTACCCATTGCAAAGGCTACCGTAAATATTTTTTGTTGTGATTTTTCTTTTTCAATAAAAGCCGTTTTGGCGGTATCGTCATTCAAGTCTATAAGGTTGTGCAGATGTTAATAGTCTACTGCCAATCTTATTGATATTATTCCATTAGCAGTAAATTCAATTTTAATTAGAACTGGAGTCATCATCAATTATGCATAAGATTTTTTGTTGATTGTGCAATAGATTGCTGCTTTGATTGCGAAAATATGTTTTATTACATAAGTTACACTGCAGCAAAAAATAAAGCATTTTTTGCATGATTTAGCTCTTTCATCGAAAGTCAAGATAGAAATTAGCAGTTTAGCAAGAGATGAGAAGTCACAATGAGAAAAGTCAGCCTACGAGTTCTGAAATAATGTTCGATTATACCGCATTTATTCACTAGCAGAATTCCTTCATATTTTGTTTGGTAAGGTATCGGTATTTATTTGTAAACGAAACGCTCTGAGGTTACATCGGTTAGTATTCATTCGTTAATGAAAGGCTCTGAGATTTCATACGGTTATTTATTTGCTCATTGGATGCTTATTGATAGTTTAGCTGCTTGGCGTTAGATTGAATGTTACTTGAAAACATTTTGTAAGGTTTTAGCTGTCTTTCTGTACCAGTAGTTACGTATCTATGCGTTTGTTCTGGATCCATTAGTCTTATAGCAGCTCATTTCGATCTATGAAAGCCTAGTTAAATCTTCTTTTCTAAACCATTTTAGTTTTGCACATTGATGTTTGTGCATTTATTCAATTTTGGTTTGCTACTTCATCACCAATTAACTCAACATTACGACAAATAATAATTATTTTTGGAAGCAATTTAATTTTTAAACTTAAAGCAATTGAAATTTACAGCCAAATATATTCACATATTGGATAAAAACCACCAGGCCTACTCATGATGATAGTAAAAGCATAACGAAATTCACAATATAAAGTTTTTAATCATATTGACTTCCAGATCTAATACCTGTTATAGCGTGGTTAAAACACTTTCATACCACTATATTCTAACAAACGGAAACGAATTGGATCAAAGCTGGAATGTCTTGATTATGATTAGAAATTGTAGGCTATGGTGACTGGAAATTAATAACGTTAGCTGTTGATAAAAAATTGTTCCTTGGCTAACACTTAACCACTTTTAAACTTTGCAGCAACATTTCAGAAGTCGATTCCATGTTTAATTTGTTGAATTGCTGCAATTCAAAAAAGTAACAGACTATCTTAAACGTTAGAGATGAATTTAATGATTATCTTTTTTTCTTTGGCTTGTTTCATAATTCACAATCATTCGTAGGTCGAAATAAATAATATTTTGGGAAAAAATTTGTGTGGCAAAAAACAGTGGACAAAAAAAATACCATCACAATGCCTATTAGCCTATATAACCTGGAAAAAAAAACATAGTTTTTTCAAAAAAGCCGATATCAAGCAGGCACTAATAAAATAGTTGCATAGGACATATTTCAAACTATACTCTGAGTTAAACGTAACTATAAATGCTATCAGACTAAAAAACTACAGCCTTAATTGGTGCATTTAACCATCATGCAGATCCAGCATCTGTGAAAGGTTGTAAATAGACTTACAATCTTTGTAGCTGCCAAAATTTTGACCGACTGTTTATTGTCAGGTTGCTGTAAATTTACCAATCTCATTGGCTTAAAGTTTGATAAGCTCAACTTATTAAGAGCAATGATTATTAAGAACAAAGTAGGTTTACTTATATAACTTATCAAACTTAGATAAATTCAGCTTTTTTGGTACTTATTCTAGAAACCTACTTGAGCCAATAAAATAAGCTACGCGGCGTTGCCGGTTTTAGGAACGCTGTTAGACCTTTCAAGGCTAAAGCTGATGATAACTAAAAGACATTAACCGTTCATCCCAAAATTTTTTCAAGAAATATACCTTTCTTTTTCGACGATATAGACATGTAACTTATGTTTACTACAGTTTATAAACGTCTGTCTGTATTTATTTTTGACAAATAAAGCAAGGTTTTTTGGCCCTACAAAACCTGGCAAACATTTTAGGCTAGAAAGATTTGGATATCCGCTTTTCAATGTTTACGTCTTCGCGATGAAACACCGACTGCAGGAATAGACTAGTGCAAATTTTACGTGGAAAGGCCAAAACAAAGCTTTGGTAGGCTAATATCGCAATAGTTTTTTTGTTTAAAGTAACCAGTTTTCTAAATCACTGGCTTTATCAAATTTTTCAAATTCTGCCTCATTTGCGCCCGACACATCTATAATTTTTGTTGATATTTTACTTTATTGCGGTGTCTAATCTAGATTCTGCTACTTCCGATTACTTTCTATGCAGTCACATGCTTAGCAGGCAGCATTCGATTGTTTTATTTATGCGTGGCGTGACGTGACGTAACAAAGTCTTGTGTTTTCTCTGCGTTTATGTAGTTCTCTGTTTACTATGCACAAACCTTAGAGGTGTTGCTTACCAGAGTTGGGTTCCTCGAGGACACATTTTGATGTCCTTGGCCTTGGCCTCGAAGGTCAAGTCCTTGGCCTAGGCCTCGAAGCTTCAAGTCCTCGAAAATTCCCCTGTGCTCAGCTCAAGGACAGCACTCTTTTTTGAGTTGTTAAAAGTTTCTGTAGTGCCTGAAAAATTTTTTGAAAAACGTTTTTTTTTTTTGGAAATCACCTAAAAAAATTTTCTGTTT